>JAODAL010007294.1:0-126494 GCA_025379985.1 Phyllomedusa bahiana
TGCCGTTATAAGTCAGCTAGTCAGCTACCAGAGCGGTCTGCATACAGGTAAAGGGAGTTTGGCCTGAGAGGGGGTGTCTGATGGAATATCCAGGCCTCGCCTAGCCCGTTTCTGAACAAGGTTTTGTGGGGGAACTGAGGTCTAGTCAGCGCTCACCCCACAGGCGTTTTTTTTGTCAATTCTTTTTGTATCTGGCTACTTTTTGCTGTATACCTTTGTGCCAATAAAAAGGGGAGGACCCATTTGGGAAAACCAGATAACCTTCTGGTCCTGTCTGCATTGGACTGCGATCCCCAGAGCCGCACAAAACGTGGGGGAAGCTTACACAGGTGGAGGATGCAACGGCACTTTAAAAAGCAGACGGGGGGAGGGGTAAACCATGCCGGGGTTTAAAACCCTCCACTACCTGCAGGACGAAACCGAAAAAAAAAAAAAATGTTTTATTAAAAGTAGTTTTTGACGATTTCTATCACAAATTGAAATGGGCAAGGTTTTTATGGTATAAAAATTTTTCCAGTCATGCGAAAATTTAAAGGTTTTAAAATCTGAGCACATTTTTTAAGATCGCGCCTTTTTTGGGGTTCCTGTAATTTTGCGGCCAGAAAATCAGATTAAAAAATGACGGGTGAATGTGTGGCGACGTCAGACGGGGTGTGTATGGTTGCATTGTGGAAAAACAAAAGACCTCTTTTTTACATAGAACAGCGTTTCCTGTTTCACCCTCAGTGTCTCTCAGCGTCTCTGGGGATAGGACCTGCGCTCTCCCTGGGGCCAAAAGCTCAGCGAAATTAGCCCTATTTCTGCACAGAGAAACCTCTACATTGCTGTGATCCTTCCCAAATTTTGTTAAAAGAGATTTAAGATTTTATGTATTAGCTAGAGAATTTTAAAAAACAGCTCTACCGCTGTAAAATTCACGGGGTGGAGCGGGGGGCCCGCGGGCGAACACAGCAAACCTATCTATAAAGAACACTGGAAAATTTTACCAAACTTAGTGTAGACTTGTAGTGGGAAAACTTTATTATTAACCGTTGCTATTGAAATATTTCCTGGATATTTGGGGCAGCCTAACTTTATTGGATACACATCATTTTTAGTAAAAGCAGTCTCTTTGTTAGTGCAAAACCCCTTTTATTATCAGTATACTTTCGATAGTGTTCATTTTCAATTTTACCCATTCACCTGTGATGTTGATATATCCCCTTGCATTTAAATTACATACCAATCTTGGTTTAGCACAGGTGCCTGCCCCATGTCATGAACCTTGTCGTCCAGAAATTCTAAAGAGCTACCCCCGGGGGGGACTGCCTCTGAAAAAGGCTCGAGGGCCCCGATTTTGCACTTCCGCCCTTGCACCCCGCTTTGTCCCCCTGGCTGCGTTGCAGCGTCGCCCCGGGCCCCCCGTCAACCGTTTTTGTTGAAGTGGCAACACCTGGAAATTTCCCCCCTCCACAGTCCCGCGATTGTTTGGGGCAGCGCAAAGCCATTCGCAGTACGAAGGAACATGCCTGACAAGCGCGGTGCGGACCTCGGGGTGTTTAACCCCCGGAAATGGGGGCAGGTGAAAAACCCCGCACCCTCCTTCCTTTTTGAAGAAGCCAAACCAAAAAGGCAGTGCGGACAAAGCCCTTGTCGCAAAAGCATGTGGTGATCTTGTTTGGAACGATCGTTGGACACTCTGAAAAAAAGGCCCACCCGATGGAGGAGAGACGGACACAGTGCGGACACGGAGCCTTTCTCTCCGTCAAATCCACAAGGCCCGACAGTTTCACAATTTCATCGGTCTTCATTAGGCGGGTGGTTCGGGGTCCAGAGCTAGGCAAGGTGGCGCATCAGCTCTCAGGGTGCATCATCTCAGGCAAGTCAGGGCTTTGTTGAAGCTTTTGCCGGAGGCAGCGGAGGAGGAGGAGGTATTCCTAGACACCGATTTTTACCGACGTCCCCTGGCCTTTGGGAAGAGGTTGGCGCGAATTTGAGGCGGAGGAGGAAGATGAGGAAGATCAGTTTGCTAGTGCCCCTCGACCCAGAGGCTTGGGAATCAAGCTCCATCCTCTCACATGAGTGCTTGGATGCTCCATTTCCTCCAGCATGATCCTCGCATTAAGGCCACAAAATGAACAACAGTTACTGGGTGGCCATCCTCCTGGATCCCCGGAAACAAAACAAAACTCAGCATTTCCTTCCACCCACCAAATAGAGAGTAAATGCAGGAAATGGAAAACCTTGCTGATTGATCAACTGGAGACATCTGTTGCGTCTGCTTCACGTTCCCCAAATGTCACGGTGGGAACAAACATCACGACGTGGACAGCAGTTAGAGTGCCAAGTAGGCGTCGGGGCAGCAGTAGCAAGGTGGCGGAAGCCTAATGGTGACCTCTGGCAATCTTGTTTACCACCTCACCAACGCATCAATGCAGGGCACACATCCAACACACAGAGATCAGCTTAAGATCATGGTGCACGACTATCTGCGTCTCAACACTGATGTTTTTGCATGTGTTCCGGACCCAATAGACTTCGGGGTACCCAAAAATGGATGAATGGCCCGAGCTGGCTCGTCACGCCATAGGGTGTTTGTCCTCCCCAGCAGCCAGCGTCATATTTTGAGGCGGCCCTTCAGCACAGCTGGAGTGTCATTACAAAACAAACGCATCCGCTTTCCACAGATATGTGGATCGTTGGACTTTCATCAAGATAATCAGGCATGGATCTCTGATGATGTTGTGGCCCCCATTGCCGAGGTCACCGATTAGTTCCCGGGTCTACTTCACATTCCTTTTCAAACAGAAATGGTCCTCTTGAAAACTTTTTTTTAAAATGATCATTTCTTACTGCAATTTTTATTCTCTTTTCCTTTTTTATTCTCTTTTGCTGTGAGGAGACTGTAAAAGACAGCAAGGTTTCATGACAACACCATATTCCATTTACTCACTTTATCTTAAGAAGTTTTCGCATTGTCAATGGTTTTGAGGTCATTTTGCTGTGAGATACAGCAATAATCATGGTCCTTTGGAACAGAAATGTGGCTTCTAAGTGGCATTTCTCCCTCACAATTTTTAACAGTGGCTGAGAAGTCATTTTTATAATTTTTTGGGTCATGTAGCTGTGAGATACAGCAATAAATAAATGGCCCTTTTGGGAACAGAAAGTGGCTTCTAAGTGGCATTTTCTCCCCACAATTTTTAACAGTGGCTAGAAGTAAATTTTTATAATTTTTTTGGGGACATGCTGCTTTGAAATGCAGCAATACTACAGGTCCTATTCTAAAAAATGTTGTTTCTAATAGACATTTGTTCTTCACAATTTTTTAAAAGGGGGCTCATGGGTCATGTTTTAAATTTTTTTGGGGCATTTTGCTGTGACATGCAGCTATACTACAGGTCCTATTCTAAAAAATGTTGTTTATAACAGACATTTGTTCTTCACAATTGTCCAAATTGGCTCAAGGGTCATGCTTTGAATTTTTGGAGGCATTTTGCTGTGACATGCAGCTATACTACAGGTCCTATTCTAAAAAATGTTGTTTCTAACAGACATTTGTTCTTCACAATTGTCAAAGTGGCTCAAGGGGGATGGTGCTGTCAGAAACAGGAAGAGGGTAGGACACTGTTAATGGACACATATTGCAAAATGACTTGTTTTTGCAAAAACTTTAACATAGCTATCAACCCTGTATTGAGGAAAAACCCATTTAATACAATGAAAAAAGAGAAACAAAGACATGGTGGGAATCCATCCTATTTTAAAAATGTGTTTTCTAGAATTAAACTACTAAAAAACTTGCATTTTACAAAATACTGGTAAAAAAATTCCCTTGAATTGTACAAAAGGGGGGTACAGGAAAACTTGACCCGATGTAGTTATTCGAGGACATGGAGTTTTGGAGCACGGACAGAGAACAAAGTACAGAGACAATTTCCTCCAGCACGTTGAGAGTAAAATGAGAAAAAGAATGCCAAGCAAAAGGGCACCTGGTGTAAAAGGAGCGTTAACCACCAGTATTTCCAAGTGAAGCTCAATTGGGTCCGCACCCTTTCGGAGGGGCAAGCGCTACCCAGGTCTTGACTGTGTACTGAGGAAGGCTGGAGTTCCCCACACTTCCGCTTCCGCACTCTGCTTCAGCACGACAGTTTTTTGTGCTGCGTCATCAGGGCATTTTTAAAACCCGCGTGTTAATAGATGACGGACGCCAGCCTGGGGTTCTCACCGCACCCACTGTAACTCCGGCCCTGGTCATGCTGTGGCACAGGCAGTTCTAGTCAATGTCCAGTTCAACTAAAATGGTGGTTGAAGACTCTTTTTCCGGCACTTTGTATTCTGGGGGACAGACTGGTTTAATGGTCATACTGTGGCCCAGGACAGGGACAGTATATGACCAGTTCAACTAAAATGTTGGTTGAAAGACTCCTTTTTGCGGCACTTTTTAAATCTGGGGGGCATGCAGGTTTGGGCTCATGCTGCGTTCCAGGACAGGGATATTCAATGTCCAGTTCAAGTAACTTGATGGTTCAAAAACATACTGCCTTCTGGCACTTTTTAATTTGTGGGTGATGCGTGTTTGAGGGTCATGCTGTGGTACAACACAGGGATAGTGAATGGCCTGTGACTTTTTTTCTGTGACTTTTATAACCTAAGTGTGTTGCCTAAGATGTAGCACGTATCCATTTGACTGTTGTGGATGTTAATTTCAGCTTCTCCAGCCTTGTTTGGGTGTAATAATGAAGGTGTTGTTGCTCTCCCATAGACGTTAATGGTAATCGCTCATAATCGATGCTCACTATCGAAAAACCTTATCGATAGTGGCCGACTATCGACTATCGCTCGATCTCGATAGCCAACGCAATCGCTCAACGCTATTAAACAGTTAATCCAGTCAAACCTCCACCTCCAACAAGTGGTTACTGCACAACAGGAAGCCAGTGCACAACAATAACAGGTGCATGAGGAAGCAGTAAAGGCCCAGTATGAAACCAATCGTCTGCTGCTGCAGGTGCACCAGGCCACAGCCACAGAACAGCATATGATGAACCAGACTCTGCAAGCCTTAACCGAGAGACCAGAGGGGATCTCAGGGGGTTTCAGTCGGACCCCGTCCAGCATGTGCAAAGGGCGCTGACCAAAATGACTGCTGAGGACGACATTGAGGCCTACCTGGTTTACATTTGAGAGGGTCGCAGAGGGGGCGCAGCTACCCCAGGATCAGTGGGCTGACGTACTGGCCCCCTTCCTGACGGGTGAACCCCAGAAGGCCTACTTTGACCTGCGAGTCCATGACGCCAGAGTTTACACAAGGCTGAGGGAGGAAATACTGGCCCGGCTTGACGTTACCTTGGCGGTTCGTGCGCAGCGAATCTTCACCTGGGAGTACGACACCAAGAAACCAGCGAGGTCCCAGATGTATGACCTATACCACCTTACCAGCAAGTGGCTACAACCGGAGGAGCTCACACCTGCCCAAGTAGTGGAACGGGTCGTATGTGATCGTTTTGTCCGTGCCTTGCCGGTGAGGATACAGCGCTGCTTGGGGTACGCTGACCCGAAAAGTGTGGACGACTTGGTGTCCATCGTGGAGAGGTTTACGGCCACTGAGGACTTCCTCCAGGACCTGCATGGCCCCGGGAACCAGAAAAAAATGGCTTACGGTAAGACTGTTCCTATTATTAAGGGGGAGAGACATCATGCTATGGAGGGTGGCACGTTTCCTGAGCATTCCGGTAAACGGATGCCAAGTCCCAAGAAGGACCTAATTACCAGGCCACGGGGCCAGGTAGTCTGCTGGCACTGCCAGGAACTGGGACATGTGGCCGCCAAGTGCCCGATGATTACAGAACCCATGGAATGTGACTTTGGGAGGCGCAGGTCTTATTTTGCCAGGCCTGTATATGCTGCCCAAAAGGAAACTACGAGCGAGCGTCAAGTGTGTCCAGTCCGGGTAGGAGGCCATTCTGTGATGGCCTTAATGGACTCTGGGAGTCTGGTGACATTAATCCGTGCCAGTTTAGTGGATCCTGGTAAACTCCAGACCCGTTGCCTGGGGGTGGTCTGTATACATGGGGACACTAAAGACTATCCCACCGCCGTAGTCACAGTAGAGACTCCCTGTTGGTCCGTTAATCATGAAGTCGGTATTGTAAAGCAGCGGTCCCCAACCTTTTTTCTACCAGGGACCGGATTGATGCACTACAATTTTTCCACGGCCCAGTGGGGGGCGTGGTTATTGGGGGCACGGTTATTAGGGGCGGCGTTATGGAGGGGGTTGGATGTTTAGAATCACACACACAAAAAAAAACCAATAAAGTGTATACTGTGTCATTTAGGGGTATCGTATGGGGTAACCAGTTTTTTTATAAAATGGAGACTGATTGTCAGCTCTGTGGGTCACTATTATATTAATAATGCTGACCCACAGAGCTGATAATCAGTCTGCAGTAAATATTGATCAAGCTTGTGGGTCAGCATTATACATGTATATAATATACATATGTAATCAGCTCTGTCATTATAGAGATATATGCCCCCTGTAATAATAAATATATCCCCCCAGTAGTGATAGTGATACATAGCTGCCCCCAGTAGTGATAATGAAACATAGCTGCCCCAGTAGTGATAATGAAACATAGCTGCCCCAGTAGTGATAGTGATACATAGCTGCCCCAGTAGTGATACATAGCTGCCCCAGTAGTGATAGTGATACATAGATAGCTGCCCCAGTAGTAATAGTGATACATAGATAGCTGCCCCAGTAGTAATAGTGATACATAGATAGCTGCCCCAGTAGTGATAGTGATACATAGATAGCTGCCCCAGTAGTGATAGTGATACATAGATAGCTGCCCCAGTAGTGATAGTGATACATAGATAGCTGCCCCAGTAGTGATAGTGATACATAGATAGCTGCCCCAGTAGTAATGATACATAGATAGCTGCCCCCAGTAGTGATAGATAGCTGCCCCCAGTAGTGATACATAGCTGCCCCAGTAGTGATAGTGATACATAGCTGCCCCCAGTAGTGATACATAGCTGCCCCAGTAGTGATAGTGATACATAGATAGCTGCCCCAGTAGTGATAGTGATACATAGCTGCCCCAGTAGTGATAGTGATACATAGCTGCCCCTGTAGTGATAATGATACATAGCTGCCCCAGTAGTGATAATGACACATAGCTGCCCCTGCAGTGCTAATAATACATAGCTGCCCCAGTAGTGATAGTGATACGTAGCTGCCCCAGTAGTGATAGTGATACATAGCTGCCCCCAGTAGTGATAGTGATACATAGCTGCCCCCAGTAGTGATAATGATACATAGCTGCCCCCAGTAGTGATAATGATACATAGCTGCCCCAGTAGTGGTAATAATACATAGCTGCCCCTGCAGTGCTAATAATACGTAGCTGCCCCAGTAGTGATAGTAATACGTAGCTGCCCCAGTAGTGATAGTGACACGTAGCTCCCCCAGTAGTGATAATGATACGTAGCTGCCCCAGTAGTGATAATGATACGTAGCTGCCCCCTGTAGTGATACATAGCTGCCCCCAGTAGTGATAGTAATACGTAGCTGCCCCAGTAGTGATAGTGATACGTAGCTGCCCCCAGTAGTGATACGTAGCTGCCCCCAGTAGTGATAGCTAGCTGGCCCCCAGTAGTGATAGCTAGCTGGCCCCAGTAGTGATAGCTGGCCCCCAGTAATGATAGCTGGCCCCCCGTAGTGATAGCTAGCTGCCCCCAGTAGTGATAGCTAGCTGCCCCCCAGTAGTGATAGCTAGCTGTCCCCAGTAGTGATAGCTAGCTGGCCCCCAGTAATGATAGCTGGCCCCCAGTAGTGATAGCTGGCCCCCAGTAGTGATAGCTGGCTCCCAGTAATGATAGCTGGCTCCCAGTAGTGATAGCTAGCTGCCCCCCAGTAGTGATAGCTGTCCCCCAGCAGTGATAGCTGTCCCCCAGCAGTGATAGCTGTCCCCCAGCAGTGATAGCTGGCCCCCAGTAGTGAAAGTTTGCTGCCCCCAGTAGTGAAAGCTGGCTGCCCCCAGTAGTGAAAGCTGGCTGCCCCCAGTAGTGAAAGCTGGCTGGCCCCCAGTAGTGATAACTGGCTGGCCCCCAGTACTGATAGCTGGCTGGCCCCCAGTAGTGATAGCTAGCTGGCCCCCAGTAGTGATGGCTAGCTGGCCCCCAGTAGTAATAGCTATCTGCCCCAACTAGGCAGCTAGGACAATTTAAAAAAAAAAAGAAAAAAAGAAAAAAAAAAAAGTCGTCCTCGTCGTCACTCATCTTTCCTGGATCCTCGGTCGAGCTCCTCCTCCCAGCAGCCGACATCCGACGGCACTGAGCGGCGCGGGGGTTGTGACATCACTGCTCATCACACTCCCTGCGCCGCTCATCGTTGTAGATGCGGAGCTCAGTGAGCGCCGCATTTACAATGATAGGGAAAGCAGAGTGGTAATGCACCGCTCCTGCTTTCCCTGTAATGCAGCCGCATGCTGAGCGCAGCTGCTAGGTCTGCGCGGCCGGATTACATCGGCCGCGCAGACCAGATGCCGACCGCCCAGACTAAAGTCACCGGGCGGCCGGCATCATGTTAGCCCAGGGCCGCGGACCGGCAGGGGATACGCTAAGGCCCGGTGCTGGTCCGCGGACCGGCGGTTGGGGACCCCTGTTGTAAAGGACTTAATGTACCATGTGATATTAGGCCGGGATTTTCCCTTATTTTGGAATGTATGGGAGAATAAGCAGGCCAAGGTGTGTAAACGTGTGTCTAAAGTATGCGAACCTGCAAGTCCGGTAACAGGGGTGTCAGAGGGTTCTGATATTTTCCCCTTAATGGTCATGGCAGGAGATTCGGAGGAAAATCCCCCTGAAATTGAGTTTTCTACCTTGCAGGTTGCCAGGGGTAACTTTGGGACGGAGCAGTTAAAGGATCCCAAATTAGCACATGCCTGGCGGAATGTTCAAGTCATAAATGGAGTGCAGCAAGAACCTGACACAAATTGGGGGTATCCACATTTTGCAGTGCGTGATAATCTCCTTTGCAGGGTAAAGAAGACCCCAACTGAGGTGGTAGAACAACTTGTGGTGCCGCAGTCACCTGTGCGCATGGTCTTGGAGTTGGTCATTCACATGTGCTGGGGGGCCATCTGGGGTAGGGGCAAGACCAAGGACGCGTTGGCGGAAATTTTACTGGCCCGTTATTAAGAGCGTAGAGGAATTTTTTCATTCGTGTCCCGAATGCCAGATTAATACCCCGCAGCCACACCTCCGTAACCCACTAGTTCCGCTACCGATCATTGAGGTGCCGTTTGAGCGCATCGCTATGGACCTGGTAGGGCCACTTTCTAAGTCTGCCAGAGGCCACCAGCACATCTTGGTGGTGCTGGACTATGCCACCCGTTATCCGGAAGCCATCCCACTTAGGAACACCTCGGCTAAGGTGATTGCAAGCGAACTATTCCACATGTTCACCAGGACAGGGATTCCCAAAGAAATCCTCACCGACCAGGGAACCCCTTTTATGTCTAAAATTACAAAAGAGCTGTGTCGCCTCCTAAATATTTCACACCTAAGAACCTCAGTATATCACCCTCAGACTGACGACTTTGTAGAGAGGTTTAACAGGACATTGAAGGGGATGATAAAAAGGGTAGTAGACAAGGATGGGAAAGACTGGGACCGGTTATTGCCATACCTAATGTTTTCTATAAGGGAGGTTCCGCAGGCTTCCACAGGGTTTTCCCCATTCGAACTCTTATACAGTAGACATCCCCGGGGGCTATTAGATATAGCTAAAGAGACCTGGGAACAGGAGCACACGCCTCACCGCAGTGTCATTGAGCATATTGCCGAAATGCAAGATAGGATTGCTGCAGTGATGCCAATTGTGAGAGAAAATATGCAACAAGCGCAGGAAGCGCAAGCCAGAGTGTATAACCGGTCTGCAAAGTTAAGGTCCTTACCAGCCAGGTGACCGCGTGTTTGTGCTGGTTCCAACAGCGGAAAGTAAATTTCTGGCAAAGTGGCAAGGTCCTTATGAGGCCCGAGAAAAAATCAGTGAAGTGAACTATAAAGTATATCAGCCAGGGAAAAGGAAGCCTCTCCAGATCTACCACATTAATTTACCCATTGCCTGGAAGCACAAGGTGCTCCTCCCCACTGGTCTGAGCAGAGGGGGGAGGGAATATGTAAGGTGGCAGCTGGGAAGGTCTGTAATGGGGTGTATGTCCCAGCTAGATTTCTGGCTTACACCAGACAAAGAAGGAATAAGGAACATGTCACCAAGGTTACCCGACCGGTGAAATAAGGGGGTTGTTTTGTTGTGTCAGCCAAGTAGGGGGTTAAATATTTTTAAAGGTAGGTTTTGCTTCCCAAAACCCGGGAGGCTTTTTTGGGAGTAGGAAAAGCTTGGGGGGTTCTCCCCCCTTGTCCCCCAGGATTTGGGCTAGCCGTTATAATATGTTGAGCGATTTTATCGACAAAGTTAAAAAGGCACGGTTTTTTATGTTATCGGATATTTTAGATAACGCGATAATTTAGGTTAAAAAATCTGTGATAATTATTAATATCGCCCTTTTTCAGCGCTTCCGTCATTTTGGTGGCCGAATAGTTAAAAATAGAGCAGGGTAAGTGTGTGTGCGACGCATGACTTATGTGATGGTGCGATTGGTGGAAAAAAACCATGACCTCTTTTTTAAATAGAACAGCCTTCCTGTTTGCCTATGTGTGTCAGCTTCATGGAAAGAGGCGTGTGCTCGCCTCTTTAAAAACACGCTCAGAAACAGCTCACAAATTTTTTCTATTTTGTTCACAGAGACATTTAACTTTTAGCTGTGAAAAATTTGAACTTAGGTGTTTTAAAGATTTGCAATTTTGGTAGTTGGGCTAAAATTTTTAAAAGGGGAGCATCTACCCCTGTAAAGTCACGTTGGAGGGGGGGGGGGGGGGGGGGCCAACCAGACAAGCCTTTAAAGGATGGGGAAAAATGTGAGCGGATTGTTTAGACATTGATTGCAAGGGTTTTTTTATTACCTTTTCTTTAAAATTTTATTGTATGTTGGCGACCTGAATTATAAGGATAAGATCTTTTCTAGAAACTGCAGGTCTATTTTTTGGGGGGAAAAAACCCCACCTTTTATTACCTATCATTTAGATACGTGTTTTTTCACTTTTGCCCGTCCGCTTTTTTTGATAGAAAAACCTTGCACTTAAATTTCAATACAGCAATTTTGTTTTGTTTTGGGGATTTGGAAAGCTGTGATTTGCATCTTTTAAAAAGAGATGTTCCAAAACCTTCCTTACCCTCTCAAATTTATCTTTCTGAACATGGAGCGAAATGCAGGTGGTAAGCGAGCAAAGAGGGGGATAGGACATGGAGGTAGAGGTACGAGAGAAGGTGCTCCTTCCGGGCTGGCGAAAAACACGCAAGCCAGTGGATTGTCGGTTGCAGGACCGTTAGGCCTGTCCATCGCTGGGTCAGGGCCCTGTGAATCTCCGTAACGAAACAGCGTCGCCAATCAGGGGTTTAAATGCAACCTGCATCAGCAATCTTACCTCCTATCCCCCCCAGTCACGGCCACAAATGTCGTCATCAGCATCATCAGCATCCGTCCAACATGAAGCGACGGCAGCCCAAATATCAACTCGTGTACCCACCACTGTGGATAATCCATTTTCTGAAGACCAAAGAGGATGATTTTGTCTGCTCTGACGCCCAGTTACTGATGCAATCAGAGGAGGAGAAGGAAGCCGGTCAATCGGCAAAAATCCGGGCGGTCGGCAACGCCTTGCAGTCCCTTTTTGCTTGTAGCCCGCAAGCCCCTGGATACAGAATGTCCAGGACGACAAAGTCACCTGTTGTTGATGATGCTGATGACGACATTGCGGATCCAACGTGGTCTTTTCAGCAGAATTTGCTTGCGGGCAATTCATCACTGGACGAGGAGGAGGACTGGGGGGGGTTTAGTGTCATTTACGGGGTCCGGCATCAAAAGGGAGAGGGCGGTCGCAGAAGTCCGCTGATATGATTCCGCCAGCCCACGGTCAGCGGAAACCCCGCTCCTCGCTTATCGCCGTCAAAAAGGTACAGGACCTCTCAAGCCGGGGTCTTCTTTGAGCAAGCCTCTGATTCACCCAGCGATGTCATATGCCACCTTTGCCGTAAACGCATAAGAAGAGGCAAGAATCTTAGGTGTTTAACCACCACCAACATGTCTAGTAACAGCAGCGAATGCATGAGTTGAAATGGAGGCAACACTTGGCCAAAAAAGGCCAGACCGATCCCGGGCTTCAAACCACTGTCACACCTTTGTCCCCGCCTCCTCCTCCTCCGCCACCACCAAGCGTTCCTCAGCTGCCCAGGTCTCTCAGAGTCATGATCAGGGAGCAGCCTCGGCTCCAGCCTCCACCGTCGCCCGGAGTCCCACCAGCACCACCAAAGAACCCATCCTACCCTTCTCCTTCCGCCAGTTTGAACGACCTGCACGCCGTACAGGGGCCAGTTTAGCAGCCAGCCTTCTGTCTTATAGGTTTGGAGAAGAAGAAACACTTTAACCCAAACCATCCCAAGCCAAAAGCCTGAATGCCCGGCATTGCCATTGCTTTTGGCCTTGGAAATGTTGCCTTTCCGTCTGGTGGACACAGAGGGGTTCCGCCACGTCATGGCCCTTGCCTGCCCCCAATACCAGATAGCGAGCAGGCATTTCTTTGCCAGAAAAGCCTCCCTGCCCTGGCCAGCCACGTGTCATCTAAAATTTCAAGCGCGTTGGCTGCATCTGGGTGCGGGAAAGTCCCTCTCACCACCGACACATGGAATAGAAAGCACGGCCAAGGCCGCGATATCTCTGTGACAGCTCACAGGGTGAGCGGGGTGGATGTCTCTGGTGGGTGACGGTGGCTCTCAGGCTCGGCGCACGCTCTTCAAAACGCGGGATGGTGCAGGGCTCTTTCCCCCAAGGGTCCTCTGGTGGCATCACGTGCCCAGGAAACCGGGGCCGTGTTTGAAATTAATCTGTCTTGGAGACCGCCACACACAGGTCAGGAGCTGTGGACGGCTCCGCAACGGAGACCCGAGCGCTGGCTGGGTGAACAAGAACCTCGTGCCAGGCCAAGGTGGAGTCCCGATAGGGGGCGAAATCTGCTGGCCGCCCTTAAGATTGGTAGGCTGGAGCACTCCCTTGCCTGGCACATGTCATGAACCTCGTCGCCCATTTTAAAAGAATTTTTTTTAAAGGCTGAGGTCTGAGTTCGCACTTCCCCCCATTCGCACCCTGCTTCGCCCGCCTGGCTGCTTTGCAGCGTCAGGCTCGGCCTCCCGTCAACTGTATCATTGTTGACGTGGCAACACGCTGGAATTCCACCCTCCACATTGATTCCCAGCGGATTGTGGCAGCAGCGAAAATGCATTACGCAGTACGAAGTGACACATGGCATGACAAGCAGCGGTGCGGACCTCGGGGTGTTGAGCCACGAGAGTGGAGGCGGGGTAAAAGAGCCCCTGCACCATCCTTGCCAGTTTTGAAGAAGCCACCAAAATGGTCAGTGCGGACAATGCCCTTGTCATCATGACCATTGTGGTGTTCTTAGTTCTGGAACGATTTTTGGACACTCTGAAACATCAGGTCCCGCCAGCGATGGATGAGGAGACGGACACAGATTCGGACACGGAGCCTTTCTCTCCGTCGAATTCAAAAGGCATGACAGTTTCAAAATCTTATCGGTCTTCATTAGGCAGTGGTTGGGGGTCCAGGGCTAGTGCAAGGCGGCGCATCAGCTCTCAGGTCATCATCTGAGGCAAGTCAGGGCTGTTGTTAAAAGCTGTGCCGGAGGAAGCGGAGGAGGTGGAGGAGGAGGTTTCTAGACACCGACGTTCCCCGACGTCCCTGCCTTGGAAAGAGGTTGGCGCGAATTTGAGGCGGAGGGGGGAAGATGAGGAAGATCAGTTTGCTAGTGCCCCTCGACCCAGAGGTTTGGGGGAAATAAAGGGGCTCCATCTTTTCCATGAGTGCTTGGATGCCCCTTTTTCCCTCCAAACATGACCCTCGCATTAAGGCCATCAAAATGAACAACAGTTACTGGGTGGCCACCCTCCTGGATCCCCGGTAAAAACAAAACTCAGCACTTTCCTTCCACCCACCCAATAGTACAATGCAGGAAATGGAGACCTTGCTGATTGATCAACTGGAGACATCTGTTGCGTCTGCTTCACTTTCTCCAAATGTCACGGTTGAACAACATCAGCGACTTGACAGCAGTAGAGTGCCAATTAGCCGTAAGCGGAAAACCAGCAGCAGCAGGCAAGGTGGCAGAAGCCTAAGGGGGTGACCTCTGGCAATCTTTATTTACCACCTCACCAACGCATGCAATGCAGGGCACACATCCAACACACAGAGACCAGTTTAAAGATCATGGTGCCGACTATCTTGCGTCTCAACACCGATGTTTTTGTATGTGTTCCGGACCCAATAGACTTCTGGGTCTCCAAAATGGACGAATGGCCCGAGCTGGCGAGCCACGCCATCGAGGTGTTGTCCTGCCCATCAGCCAGCGTCATATCAGAGCGGACCTTCAGCACAGCGGGAGGAGTCATTACAGACAAACGCATCCGGCTTTCCACAGATATTGTGGATCGATTGACTTTCAATCAAGATGAATCAGGCATGGATCTCTGATGTTGTGGCCCCAATTTGCCGAGGTCACCGATTAGTTGCCGGTCTACTCACATTCCTCTTCAAACAGAAATGGTCCTCTTGAAAACTTTTTTTTTAAATGATCATTTCTTACTGCAATTTTTAAATTTTCAGTTCCCAAACAGCATTTTTCTGGTTTTGCTGTGAGGAGACTGTAAAAGACAGCAAGGTTTCATGACAAACACCGTATTCCAAATTTTCTCACTTTATCTTTAGAAGTTTTCGCATTCTCAATGGTTTTGAGGTCATGTTGCTGTGAGATACAGCTATAATCATGGTCCTTTGTAACAGAACTGTGGCTTCTAAGTGGCATTTCTCCCTCACATTTTTTAACAGTGGCTGAGAAGTCATTTTTATATTTTTTTAGGTCATGCTGCTTTGAAATGCAGCAATACTACTGGTCCTATTATTATAAAAAATGTTGTTTCTAACAGACATTTGTTCTTCCCAATTGTCAAGAGTGGCTCAAGGATGATGGTGCTGTCAAAAACAGGAATAGGTATGACATTTTTAAGGACCACTATTGCAAATGACTTGTTTTTGCAAGATCTTTAACATAGCTAGCAATCCCTGTATTGAGACAACCCCCTTTAATAAAATTAAAAAAGAGAAACAAAGGGCATGGTGGGATTCCATCCTATTTTAAAAATGTTTTTTTCTAGAATTAAACTACTAAAAAACTTGATGTACAAAAAAAGCTGGTAAAAAAAATTCCCCGATTGAAAGGGGACAAAAGGAGAGGTTACAAAAAGGGGGAAGGGCTTGAAACCCGATGGTTGGTTAAAAATTCTAAAGAGGGACCAATGGAAGTTATGGAGGGGAAACGGATCTAGGCTAGGGTTGGGAACCCCCAATTTTGCACCCCCAATTTTTTTGAGGTTAAAAAAATTTTCCCCTGGGCCCCCGGAGGTCCACCCTTTTTGGGGCCTGGAATCATTTTGGATCTCCAAGGGGAGTGCTGTCCCTTAAATCAAAAACCCAATGAAAAGGATTTGGAGGAAAAATTAAACCAAAATTCCCAATTTGATTGGGCTGGGAATTCACCTCTCAAGGAACCAAAAAGGGGGGGCCCAAAAATGTCTTCTCAACTAAGAAGTGTTTTGGAAATTTGGACATTTTTTTTTACTTATGGGGGGGTGCGGACGGGAAATTATACCTTTAAAAACTGCAGGGAGGAGTGTATGTTTTATGTTTCACACTTGAAAAAAAGCAAAATGATAATAATGTAAAAACTATAAATAAAACTTCCTAAATAATTCTGTAACAAATGTCAGTTTTAAAAAAAAATATACTAAATGACAGTCACTGAACAAAATAGCATAGTGCCACTTTGTGATCTGTGGGTCAAACAGGTTTAGTGGTCATGCTGTGGTAAGGACAGGGATAGTCAATGTCCAGTTCAACTAAAATGGTGGTTCAAAGACTCCTATTTTCCGGACTTTTTAAATCGGGGGTCATGCAGGTTTGATGGTCATACTGGTGGTCCAGGACAGGCATAGTCAATGTCCAGTTCAACTTTAAAATGGTGGTTGAAGATTCCTATTTCTGGCACTTTTTAATCAGTGGGTCAGACAGGTTTGGGGCTCATGCTGTGGCCCAGGACAGGTATAGTGAATGTCCAGTGAAACTAAAATGGTGGTTGAAAGACTCCTTTTTCCGGCCTTTTTAATCTGGGGTCATGCAGGTTTGGGGCTAATGCTGTGGCCAGGACAGGGATAGTGAATGTCCAGTTCAACAAAATGGTGGTTCAAAGATCCTTTTCCCAGCACTTTTATATCTGTGGGTCAGACAGGTTTAATGGTCATACTGTGGTACAGAACAGGTATAGTCAATGTCCAGTTCAACTAACATGGTGGTTGAAAGATCCCTTTTCCCGGGACTTTTTAATCTGTGGGTCAGACAGGTTTAATGGTCATACTGCGGTCCAGGACAGGCATAGTCCCAAAGTCCAGTTCAACTAAAATGGTGGTTTCAAAAACTCCTTTTCAGGCACTTTTTAATCTGGGGGTCAGATAGGTTTAAGGATCATGCTGCGTTCCAGGACAGGGATAGTCAATGTCCAGTTCAAGTAAAATGATGATTCAAAGCCTACTGCCTTCTGGCACTTTTTAATTTGTGGGTCATGCAGGTTTAAGGGTCAGGCTGTGGTGCAAGACAGGGATAGTGAATGGTGTGTGACTTTTTTTCCGTGGCTTTTATAACCTAAGTGTGTTGCCTAAGATGTAGCACGTATCAATTTGACTGTTGTGGATGTTAATTCCAGCTTCTCCAGCCCTATTTGTAATAATGAAGGTGTTGTTCCTCTGCCATAGACGTTAATGGTCATCGACGATAATCTATTATCGACTATCGGATATCGTCTTGATAATTGCCGATATCGACTATCGACCCGATGACGATAGTCAATGTAATCGCTCATCACTAGTTATAAGTCAGCTAGTCAGCTGACCAGGGCGGTCTGTCATACAGGTCAAGGAGTTTGGCCTGAGAGGTGTGTCTGACTGGAAGTATCCAGGACCTCGCCTAGACCGTTTGCTGAACAAGGTGTAGTGAAAGGGGAAAGCACTGTCTAGTCAGCGCTCAGCCGAGCAGGCGTTTTGTTTTGTTTGTCAATTCTGTTTGTATCTGGCATACGTTTTGCTTTATACCTGTTGTGCCAATAAAACACGGGAGGACCCTTGTTGGAACCAGATCAACCGGTCTGTGTCTCTGTCTGTATTGGACTGCGATCCCCAGAGCCGCATCTAAACGTGAGTGGAAGCTTACACTACCTATAACTGCCTATGGGGGACATTAAACTGCATATACCTGCCTAAGGAGGACATATACCTGCCTATAACTACCTATGGGGGATATTAAACTGCCTATGGGGGACATTAAACTGCCTATACCTGCCTATGTAATTTTATTGGTACGCATTTTTATTTTTTAAATTAACCAGTATCCGCTGCATGTTCCCACCGAGGCGTATACTCGAGTCAATAAGTTTTCACGTTTTTTGTGGCAAAATTAGGTGCCTCAGCTTATACTCTGGTCGGCTTATACTCAAGTATATACGGTATTTGTCCCAAGTGTGAACTCTGTCTGCTCAGCTTTGTATGCTTAATTGATTCCTGGCCAACGCCTGTGGCCAGGAATCTTCCAGCACTATTTAGATATGTTCACACGGCTTATTCACGGCGTAATTGCGGGACCGATTTTTCCCGCAATTACGCCGTGTGCTCGGCAGCGGGGGCGGGGGTGGTGGGTGGACCATAGACATTCATTATCCATGGTGCGTATACCGCCATGAATGATTGACATGTCACTTTCTCTCCGTATTTCGCGAGTGAGGAGAGGAGACGGAATCCATAGTTCTCTATGAGAACTGTGGATTACCATAATGATTGGGACGGATTTCAGTCCGTAATTCGCGCAGTATGGCGCGAGTTATGGGCTGAAATCTGTCCCAAAATAAGCCGTGTGAACATAGTTCTTTTGGTGATTGACATTTCCATTCTTCTATCACTTCTACGTCCTCCTACTCCCTATTTATAGTCTCAGCTTCCTGTCTTCCTTGCCTGCTATACAGTTTCCTCTACCTGTAGTTCACCTGTGTTCTTATTTGCTTATTTCTGTGTTCTTTGACTGCCCGTTCGTTGCTGACTCGGCCTGTCTGACCTCTCCTGTTTGTTTTGTGTTTGTTCGTCTATGTCTGGTGTCTCACTTGGATCAGAGTAGATCTCAGTCTTCTGGTTGGGGCCGACCTATTAAGGAGTCGGGTACCCCAAAGGCAGGGATAGACATTGAAACCAGCATCAGGGCCTCACTCCGTCCGTGTCTCCATGTGCGTCTCTGACAGTCCCTTCCATACAATGAATATTTTGATTAAAATGTAAAAGCTCATCCAACATCAGCAAGGTGAACTTATCAGTTGAAGTGTGCTGCTGTGTTTCTTTTTGTGTGTTTGCATTTGTTTTGCAGCATCTGCACTTTATTTAATATTTATTGGCGGTGCTGATCATTTTTGTCTTTGTTTGGATTGTATGCATGGAGTAATGTCTGCCTACAGTTTGGTCCTGCAATCCACACATCCAAATCATGTTGTTGTTAATAAGAACAGGGTAAAGCTGGATTTCTGTTGCCCTGAAAAGAATGGAGGCCTGGTTTAGGCACAAAGAGAGACAAATCTGTGTAGTATAGGTCTTCAACTAAAGTGAAGCCACGTTGGTGCAGGTTAATTGGCTCTCACACCTCAAACCTTAGATCTATTGTATATATACACTATATATAGCAGTAATGCATTTTTAACCCCTTACCGCCAGAGCCAGTTTTGGCCTCTCTGACAGAGCCCCATTTTTTAAATCTGTCATGTGTCACTTTATGTGAGAATAACTTTTTGACACTTTTACCTATCCATTTGATTCAGAGATTGTTTTCGGGCACTTTGTGTTTAAAGATAGAAAGAAATTTTGGTACAAAAAATCTTGTTTATTTGTGAAAAAATTTCAAAGTATCGTGAAAAATTTGAAAAAATTTACAATTTCAAATTAAAAAAATTTCGCATGAAAGGGGACAGATAGTTTTCATAAAAATAGTTTAAACTAGCATTATATATGTCTGCTGTAGTTTGGCATTTTTTTTTTTTAAATGTTTTTTTTTTTTTTGGGGAATTAGGGGGCTTAAAATTTTAGTAGTATTTTCAAATTTCAAGAAAATTTGCAATATACATTTTTTAGGGACCCGTCTATTTCTAACGTGCTTTGTTGACCTGTTGTTAGATACCCCAAAAATGCCCTATCTAAGAAACTACCCCCTTTAAAGTATTAAACGCTTTGGAAGTTTTTAACCCTTTTAGGGTGTTTTCACGGGAAAAATTAAAGCAAAGGGAGTGAAATTTTCAAAATTTCAATTTTTTTTGCAGTTTTTTAAATTTTTTTTATACATTATTCACAAATACGGAAAATGTGATCAGGGAAATGCAATTAAATATTGATTCCAAATTCTGTGTTTTCAGGTTCCCCTTTATGTGGCCCTGGGCTTATTTGGCTCAACACAACCCCCCAAAATAGGGGAGACCTACTGGCTCTGGGGGTTATTTTCATTCGATTTTATTTGGGGGGCCATTTAGGTTTCGGAACCAAAAGGTGCTAAAATTTTAATAAAGCCCTAAAATACCCCATTTTGGAAATCCCCCCCCTTAAAGGGAATATAACAGGGGTGTAGTGGTATATCGACCCCAGGTTTTTCCCACAAAAATTTTTAGGTTAGGCTGTGAAAATGAAATAAATTTTTTTTTCCAATAACTGAAAAATTTACTAAAATTTTTAATTTTTAAACCTTTAAAAAAAACCCAAAAATTTTGTTACCAATTTCTTCCAAGTTGGCAATTTTTTTACCCCAATAATTTGTGGGTTTTTTTTTAAACTGTGTTTGGGCCCCCAAATCAGGGGTAAAAGGGGAGGGGGGGGTTTTGCTCTTGGAGCGCGATTTTGGTGGGGCCATGTACTTTTACAAAGCCCCAAAGTACCGAACAGGTGAAACCTTTCCCAGAATCGCCCCATTTTGGATTCAGCACGCCTCATAGATCTTTTAGGGGTGTTTGTGCTTTTTGGGGTGCACAGGTGTTACAATTTTTTTTTTTTGCATTGGATTGAAAATGGGGGAAAACAGTTCACCTTGTTTTTTGGGCTTCAATTTTAAAACGCGTTCCCCGTGTAGTATTTTTTTTTGAAGGATTTTTACATGGGGGTCGGTACAATTGAAATGATTAGTTTTATATAGTTTTTTTAGTTTAGTACTTTTTAACATAGAAATAGGTCTATAAAAAAGGGGCGTTTTTATTTTGTCTGTTCTGTAGAAAAAATTTTTTCAGTTTTTGTTTAGGGGAGGTTTATGGGTTGTTTTTTGTGGGATGGTTGCGTTTTTTTAGTACCTTTATGGGGGAAATTTGCCGCTTTGATCACTTTTTATTAAAAGGTTTTTGGAGGATTTGAAAAAAATACAAATTCCGGTAGTGTTTTTTTTTTTTATTTTTTACAGCGGTCACCGTGCAGTATAGCTGCATGTATTTTTATCGCAGGCGATACGATTACAGCAAACCCCAATTTGTTTTTTTTTTATGTTTTATGTTTTACACAATAAAAACACTTTTATTCAAAAAGGAAAAACGTTTTTGCTCGCCATGTTGAGGCCAAAACTTTTTTTTTTTCTGTGTACGGAGCTGTGTAGGGGCTTTTTTTTTTGGGGGGATGAGTTGCGTTTTTTTGGTTCTTTTTTGGGGGGGACAAAGACTTTTTGATCATTTTTAAAACCCGTTTTTTGGAAAAGGCGAGTGAAGAAAATATGAAATCTAGTAGTGTTTTTTTTTTTTATTTTTAACGGCTCCCCTTTGCAGTATCCATGCCCAGTTGCTTTACTCTGGGGGTCGATACGATTCGGCGTACCCTTTTTATATATTTTTTTTTAAATTTGGAAGCCTTTAAAAAAAAAAAAGTGTTTTTATTGTGTTAAATAATTTTATGCATCGCTGTTTCTGAGGCCATAATTTTTTATTTTTCCGGATACAGAGAGTGTAAGGATTTTTTTGCGGGGTGAAACGGTTTTAATTGGTACAACTTTGGCATTTATATGGTTTTTGATCACTTTTTATTCCATTTTTGTGCTGCAGGATGTCAAAAAAAGCAATTTTGTGCTGTTTCTTGTTTTTTTTTTTAGGGGTTCACGTGGGTAATTTTTGTGAAGATTTTAGGGTGGGTCGTTCGCCACGGCGATACCAAAAAATGGGTTTTTATTTTTTTTGATCTTTTTTGGGGGTTGGCGTTTGTAAAGGGAAAAGGGCAGTGTACTTTGGTTTTTAAATTTTTTTTTTTGTGTTTTACTTTTTTTTTTTTTTTTTAATTTTTTACTTTTTTTATATTTTCCCCGTGAGGATTGTAACAGCAATTCCCCCTGGGGAACAGCAATCATTTGTTGCTGTTTGAAGAGGGGTCTGTGCAAGCGTTCTGCTGGCGGGTCGCCAATGGAAATAGTGACAAATGTCCCAATGCATTGTGGGCTGGGGACGTCACCGACTGCCCGGGGTGCTTTCAGAAAGTCCGGGGGTCCGGTAGGAGACAGGCAAGCGGCATCTCTGCCCCGGCCCCCGATTTAGGCAGAGGGAGGCTCACTCCTCCCGCTGCGCTTTCATTTTTGGGCCATGACAGGGGTTTGATGGTTTTTCCCCCGGCGGGACTCCACCTCCGGCCGGGGTTTTGGGGAAAGAACCAGCGGTAATTTACCGTTTTTTTCCAAAGCCCGATCGCGCGCGGCTTTCCCCCAAACCGCCGATCGCCGGGCGTAGATAGTCCATTTGCGGGGTCACTTCCCGCTTTGGGGTATGCATGCCCAATGTCGGGAAAAGGGGGTTTAAAAAATTCAAAAGCACTGGGCCTAACGTACAATATTAATTGGTTTCAGGACTACCATTGCATTTTAAAACCATAACTCTATGGAATACTGATATTTGGTTCTAAAGCTCCAAAATATCCCCCAACATATTGAAAGATTAAAAAAAAAATTAAGCGAATAACTAAAACAGATAAATTGAGCTTTCATATAGAACACTCAGAAAAATCTGCTAGAAGCTGGAAGTCACATTACATGTTGAGGACAAGAGCTTCTTTGGGTCATATCTTTTCACACCTTATCAGTACAAAGAAAAAAGGGGCCCTCCCTGGTGCCCCCCGGAGCCATCATCCCGGCACATGTAAAAAAAAGTCAGGACTGTGTATGCGTGTATGTAGAGAGGGGCTATGACAGCCAATCATGCTGATTTCACTAAAACAGGTTTTACAAATAAAATGTTTATGAAATTGGTTGGATCTTCAGACAATACATGTGTGTAATCAGCAGTGTTGTGACATTGTAGGTGGGAAGATCTCTCCTTAAGGAGAGCACCGGGAAAGAACGGGTTGTAAGGGTTTTTTTTTTGCCTTTTCGCCTTACTTGCTTTGCTATCACAAGGGTTATGGGGAAAAGGGTGAGAAGCCCCACAGGGCCCCCGTTGGGTTTTAACAAATCTAAAATTTTCTTTTGACCACGAGTCTTTAGAAAGCAAAAGGTTTTTTAGCCAAGCCAGTATCTTCATTAAGACAAACGCTGTTTCGGGGTTTTTGTCCCCCTTTAGTGCAGAGTAGAGAAGATACTGGTGGCTGTGTGGGAGGCATCGGGTAGTCAGGAAGGGAAGATCTTCCCTTAAGGGAGACCGAAAGAACGGCTTGTAGAGTTTTTTTTTTTTGCCTTTTCGCCCTCTTAGCTTGCAATTTTAAAGGCATTATGGAAAGGGGCTGAGAACCCCCAAGCGCCCTTTGTTGGTTGTAACAAATCCTAAAATTTTTTTTTGACCCCGAGTCTTGTGTAAGCAAAAAGGTTTTTTTTTTGGCCAGCCAGTATCCTCATTAAGACAAACCCGTTTCGGGATTTTTGTCCCTCTTCGTGCCGAGTAGAGAAGATATGGTGGCTGTGTGGGAGGTCGGGGGAGCTAGGAAGGGAAGATCTCTCCTTAAGGAGAGCAGAACAAAGGTGTGAGTTTTTGTTTTCCCTTTTGCCTTTACTTTGCATCTGCAATCAAAAGGATTATGGGAAAGGGGGCTGAGAAACCCCAGCGCCCCCTTTTGGTTGTAAAAAAACTAATTTGCTTTTGAACCCCCAGTCTTGAGAAAGAAAAAGGATTTTTTTTTGCCAAGCCCGTTCTTCCTCTCAGCAACGCTGTTTCGGGATTTTTGTCCCCCTTTAGTGCAGAGTAGAGAAAAATATGGTTGGCTGTGTGGGAGGGAGCAGATGCTAAATGAGGGCGAAAAAAAGGGAAAACAAAAACTAACAAGTGTTGTTTGGTGCTCTCCTTTTAAAGGGGAGAATTCCCTTCCTGAGCTACCCGATGCCTCCCCACCGCCCGCCCCGTTCTTCTCTACTCTGCATGAAGAGGGACAAAAAAACCCGGAAAAAAGCGTTTTTTTGTATGAGGTATGGCTTGGTAAAAAATCCTTTTTGCTTTTCAAGACGGTGGGTCAAAAACAAATTTGAGGATTTGTTACAACCAACAGAGGGCGCTGTGGGCTTCTCAGCCCCTTTCCCATAATGCCTTGTGATATTGTATGGTGAGTCTGGTTTCAAGATACAATGTACCTGGAAAGATCGTTGTATGCTGTCATTTGAGGGAACATTGTATTCAATGTTTGTCAATGTCTTGGCATTTTCAAAGTGCTGCTGTGTTTTTCTGTGTTTTTGCATTTGTTTTGCACTCATGACAGTGTGCATCTGCATTATTTATTTTACATTGTTTGGCATTGCGGATAATTTCTGTATTTTTTGGATGCTGTGCACAGGGGAATGGATACCTCCATGATGATCCCGCTTTAAATCTATTCATTCAGGCTGTTTTTAAAGAGAGCAGAATATAGCAGGATATACAGTATATCCTTGCTCTGAAAGGTTTGGATACCTAGTTTAGGCATGAGGAACTCAAAGAAAAATATAGTTCCCGGCGCTCATCTATTCAAAGTTCCAAATAATCCGAGGGGTTAAGAAAAAAAATGTTTAATAAATAAACAGCTCATAAAAAGGTATTACACCCTTGACAAACATACAAAAATTAAAATCACTAACGACGCGTTTCTCGCCGCAACCAGCGCTACCTCAGGAATTGTGATTACAGAAAATGCCGGGAAAAGCAGTCATTTAAAAGAATTCAGCACTGCTCATTGGGCGGCTAAGCCGGCCAATGAGAGTGTGAGCGACGGAACACCCATGTTAGCCTATGGAGAGAAAACCAACCAATCGCTATGGATCTAGCAGTTCCAGTCATTTAAACATAAGGCGCGATTGGTTTGCAAACGAGTGAGCTCACGTTCTCCTAACCAGTCAGGGAGCGAGCCGCACTCCCCTATGTTGTTACTCCACTAGCAGAGAAGAGAACAACACTGGAATATAAGTGCAAAGTAGCTCCGATAAATATAACCCACACCGATGCACTGAAAGAGCGTGCTGATGGGATATATAAACAAAGAGCGCCCGGGTAGGCGCATCTCTGGATGTCTTATCAATGGAAATCCACAGCCCAACCGTGATTGGCTAGACTTACGAGGGCTCGTCCTTTAGGACCAATATGAATACGAGCCACTCATAACATTAGGAAGAGTAGCTCGATAAATAGCTGGTTACAAGGAGGAGAAGGCTCAACTCCCTCAACCAGTGAAGGAGCGGGCACCACTCCATAAGAGTTGTCGTGATGTTTAAATTCATTTCACGTCTATGGTGATAACATACTAAAAAAATATATATACACATTGGTTGATTCTCATTGAGAAACAGAGAGTTAAAATTGTATCGCCCTGTAGATCTATGGGAAGCTAAATGTACTCATATACTGGCTCAGTTCATGGTTGATCCAGGGCATAATAAACATAGTATTGCCAACAATCAAAAAGTACGGGCATTTACCAAAGATTAATAGCCCAATGGGCAATTGCATTATAGCACGGTGGTCAGACTGGCCAACCGTGCTAATGTTCCTAAACATGAGTATTCAATCTGAGAACACTCCTATCAGCGCATCTCTGTAGTTTTTCTCAATGAACGTCTGCACTATAGACGGGATTGGTTAAATCCTGGGGGGCTCGGCTCTTAGGACCAAAAGGAACATGAGCTATTTACACCATATATTTCTATGGGAAAATAGCTCAGTGTATGATTGGCTATACAAAAGGAGGCTCGGCTCTTTCAGCCAATAGGAGAACGAGCGACACTCTATGGGAATTATAATGGTGTTTTCACTTACTATAACGCTCGCGTCTGGAGCATATTTGATTCACTAAGGTTGATAGAATATGATCTAATTACATGGAAAACAGAGGCCTAGCTCGGTCCATAACTGGCTTAGAAAAAAGTGAGCTCAATGTAATCAACTATTAAATAAAAACATGTAAAGTAATTATATTACATATAAATACAATACAGAATGTATATGAAGGAAAAAAGGAAATTGTATAAACACAATAAACATGAAAGGGGAGAATTTTTTAATAGATGAGCTCTACTGCCTCATTCATCCCTTTGGGGCATATGGTTTGGAGTTTAAACATCCAATAGGTTTCACGCTTCTGTAGAAGCTGAAACCTATTGGATTTATGTTGGGGGACCTGATCTATAGGAGTTATCCTCAGAAGACTGAAATCTTGGTTATGATATTCCAAGAAATGACGGGCTACACTCTGTTTAAGTTCCCCTCGCTTAATACAGGCTCTATGCCCGTTAAGTCTCATGTGGAGGGGTCGTATAGTGCGGCCCACGTACTGGAGATGACAACTGCATTCGATTATATAAATAACGAAATTGCTTTTACAGTTTAGGCTCTGTTTAATATTATAACTATCTTTCGTGGAATTAGATATAAACTGTTTTGTATTATTGATGCTCCTACAGCATAGACAGTTCGAGGACCCACAAGCAGAGCTGCCCGGGTATACTGGCTCCTTATAGGCTTGATCTTGCTGGTTGTTAATTTGACTTGGGGCTACTAAGTTTTTAATATTTGGGGCCCGCCTATATATAAGCAGTGGTTTTTCCGGGATAAGAGGCCCTAAGAATGCATCTTTTTTCAAGAGGTGCCAATGTTTATTTAACACTCTCTTAATGTCAGGATATGCTGAGGTAAATTGAGTAATCAAAGAGAATTTTTGTCTATCCTCCTGTCTCTTATTAGATGTTATATCTTTCTTTTTATCTCTATTATAAACTAAACAGTCCTGTTGTTGGAGTGTCATTGTTTTCTCCAAGGCATTATCCAATCATTTAGTGGGATAGCCTTTATCCTTAAACCTTTGTTTGATGAACAAGGCTTGTGTTTTGAATATAGAATCTTCTGAGCAATTTTTCCGTATTCGGCGCAGCTGGCCATAAGGAATGTTCTCCTTCCAAGGGCGATGGTGAGCACTCCTAAAGTGAATGTAGCTATTGCTATCAACACTTTTGAAGTGAGTGGCCGTCTGGAAGGTGCCTTCAGCTATTGGTCCTAAAGGACGAGCCCTCGTAAGTCTAGCCAATCACGGTTGGGCTGTGGATTTCCATTGATAAGACATCCAGAGATGCGCCTACCCAGGCGCTCTTTGTTTATATATCCCATCAGCACGCTTTTTCAGTGCATCGCTGTGGGTTATATTTATCGGAGCTTCTTTGCGCTTATATTCCAGTGTTGTTCTCTTCTCTGCTAGTGGAGTAACAACATAGGGGAGTGCGGCTCGCTCCCTGACTGGTTAGGAGAACGTGAGCTCACTCGTTTGCAAACCAATCGCGCCATATGTTTAAATGACTGGAACTGCTAGATCCATAGCGATTGGTTTTTTTCCCTCTCCATAGGCTAACATGGGTGTTCCGTCGCTCACACTCTCAATTGGCCGGCTTAGCCGCCCAATAAAGCAGTGCTGAATTCTTTTAATGACTGCTTTTCCCGGCATTTTCTGTAATCAAAATTTCCCTGAGGTAGCGCCGGTTTCGGCGAGAAAAGCGTCGTCAGTGTTTTTAATTTTTGTATGTTTGTCAAGGGTGTAATACCTTTTTATGAGCTGTTTATTTATTAAAATTTTTTTTCTTAACCCCTCGGATTATTTGGAACTTTGAATAGATGAGCGCCGGGAACTATATTTTTCTTTGAGTTCCTATTGCCTATACCCGCTGCCACTTTTTTTGTGGTTTTGGAGACTAGTTCCACGGCTGCCGCAGACGGACCTGAATTGTGTCCTATATGTGCTTATGAGAGTTGTGCCTCTAGACTAGCCGCACAACTGGACTAGGTGAGTTCATACCTATTAGTGTATTTCATCAGTATTGTTTCTGACATACTTCACTATAAGGAGCGCCCCTCCGTGGTTTTCTTTTTCTTTTCTTCACATAGTTTAGGCATGAAAGAGAGGCAAATCTGTATAACATAACTGCAATCTAAAATGTGAACACCATTTTGCTGATGGATGATCTCTCAGAATTTGATTAAAATGTGCGCTAAAAACTTTAGATTTTGATTTCTGCTACATAAAGAAGTAATGCATTTTATAATATACCGTATATACTCGAGTATAAGTCGAGTTTTTCAGCACAAAAAATGTGCTGAAAAATCCCCCCTCGGCTTATACTCGAGTCACTGTCGACACTCGGGTGCTGCAATGGCCTGTGCGCCAACAAGGATGCTTCAGCTATATGCGGCTCCTCATGGAGCACATATAGCTGAATGCCGAGTAAGCTGACAGCATCCGGGTGCTGCGATGGCCCAGGCACTGTCAGCGATCTCTTCCCCTGCATGCGACTCCCCCGGAGGCAAAGCAGGTGAAGAATAGCAATGGCAGAGCAGAGAGCGAGTGCTCCGTGCCCGCAGTGGGGCCCCCGGGTTCTGCAAGGGCTCGCGGCTGTCCGGAGTTTCCGGCACAGGCAGCGTGTATCATCACGCTGCGTGCGCGGCCTGATGACATCACCCGCCTGTGCCGAGAAGACCGAGGAGAGCGCGCGGGAGGCGGAGCAGCGGGGAGCCAGGTAAATGTTTTTTTTTTGTTTTAAAACCTATACCTGCCTATATAGCCTACACCTGCCTATACCTTGCCTATGAGGAACTATAACTCCCGATAACCGGCCAAGGGGACCTATACCTGGCTATACCCGCCTAGGGGACCTATACCTGCCTATACTTGCCTATAGCCTGCCAAGGGGGACTTATACCTGCCTATACCCTGCCTAGGGGGACCTATACCTGCCTATAACGACCTATACCTGCCTATGGAGGCAATTACCTGCCTGTAACCTGCCTATGAGGACCTACATCTGCCTATAATGACCTATACCTGCCTATAACCTGCCTATGGGGGACATTAAACTGCCTATACCAGCCTATATCTGCCTATGGGGGACATTAAACTGCCTATACCTGCCTATGGGGGACATTAAACTGCCTACATCTGCCTATGAGGGACATTAAACTGCCTATATCTGCCTATGTAATTTTATTGGTATCTATTTTTATTTTTAAAATTCACCAGAAGCCGCTGCACTTTCCACCCTAGGCTTATACTCGAGTCAATAAGCTTTCCCGGTTTTTGTGGCAAAAATAGGTTCCTCGGCTTATACTCGGGTCGGCTTATACTCGAGTATATACGGTATATATAAATATAAAAATAATTTATAAATTCAGTGTTTGTGTCTTGGCATTTGCAGTGAGCTGTTATTTTTAACATGAGGAGAAAAGTAAATTAAGACTATTACCAAATATATAGTTTTTTTTTATTTTATTAAGTTTGAGATATAGAAGACTTTATCTACTGCTAGTGTACACAAGTTTCTCTAAGTTACCGGCCACCTCTCCCGGCTATTTCTCTAGTACAGAAGCTTGTTTACCCAAGTTAATGACAAGTTTTAAGCCTTAGAGCTTTGTAGTCCTGTGCACTACAGATTATAAATCTCCTTAAGTTATATAACTGTAACAGGAATAACTAGGAATAGCAAAGCTGATATGCCTATCACTGCTGTAGAACCACCCATAGCCTGATTAGGAAGTGTAAATATGTAGCTGCCTGTAGCTCAATGAAACAGCATGGTGAGATAATCCTTTTCATAAACTTCCCATATACATGCATGCTCAGTTTGCCATGTATTGTCAGAAAGGAGAAAGGAATAATCTTCTTCCAGACACCTTTTAAGATGGCTTTCCTTTGTGAATTAAACAACTGAAAGTGAAAATTCAACATGCCTGATCCTCTTCCCTGTGACATAGTATGTTAAGAAAGAGTAGGGACATCCCTCTGCACATAAAATATTTATAGACCAGTTTTCCAGTCATTGTACTAGTTTCCAATGTTGTGGTTATTAAAAGACTAGTAAAAAACTGTAGAGAGCCTATATGTTTAGTAATGCAATCAAGTTTGTTCTATGCTTTAACTTTAGTTTCAAGTGTTTCCATGTCAGATTTTAGAGATTTACTTGACTTTTGGGTATGTGATGAATCCTAACTCCACTTAATACAACCCAAATTATTATAATGTAAACTCTGCAATAAATGCACAAAGCATGAGTATAACGCTGGGTTAACACGGCTTATAGCTAGAGTATACGCCGGGTCTTTTAGAAGTACGCACTGGCCAGCGCATACTTCTAAAGTGCTCTGTGCCGGCCCCCATTCACTTTTGAGGAAAACTTTGGCTTAGCATAGCACTCAATGAGTGCTATGATTTTACCGTAATTGCAAGTCATACTTCGGGTGTATTGTAGTGCAATTATGCCCTGAAGTATGGCCCGCAATTACGCCGTGTGAACATACCCTAAAAAGCTGCAATCACACGCCTTTCAAATTCTGGAACTTTTCCATATAAATAATGTTCCATATAGTATACGTAGGTTATGATTAGGGATGAGCGAATCAAATCTGACTAAGTGGACTTCGTTTCGAATTTCAGAAAAAATTAGATTCTAAATAAAGTCTAATTTCCTCGTGAATCGTGGTAACAAATCGTCTTTTTTTCTAAAATGGCCGTAAGCACATGGCGTGACATGGGGCGAAGAACTATGGGAGAAAGAAAGGAACGCCCTCAATGCCATGACATGCAGACTTGCAGCCAATCAGCAGCCAACCAGCTTCTGTGATGTCACAGCCCCATACATAGGACAGCCATTTTGCATTCTGCCACTTGCCACTGTGTCTCATATGTACACGGATCTCTCTGCAGCAGCACTAGATTGCACTCTGTGCAAAATACTTCCGATTTTATAGTTACTGGAGTGAAATACCTTTCAACTACACAGTGTGTGTGTGTCATATACACACATGTTCCTGAAACAAAGTTTTTTTATATTGCTCTCTGTGGCAAAGAGTTACTTTTTTCACTTATTGTGGTGAACTATGTTTGAAATACAGTGTGTGTATTTCTCACATACACACATCTCCATTACAGCCAGTTCAGTCCTTTGGGATATTGCTCTCTGTGCCAAAGAGTTACTTTTTTCACTTATTGTAGTGATTTCCTCACCTGCTTAGTGAGTACGGTACTCACCAGCAGCAGTACCAGGAGCAGATCCTGAACCAGCAGGTGGTGGCCTACTTGTACAGCACCCTGCCACCCCACATTGAAGATCTGCTGGACTACTGGGCAGCCAAACTGGCTGAACTTACCAAGTTTGCACTGGAGAAGCTGTTCTGCCCTGCAAGTAGTGTGGCATAAGAGCAGGTGTTCAGTGCAGCGGGGGCCATTGTTACCCCAAGGAGAACTCGCTTGTCCACCCGAAATGTGGAGAGACTCACTTTGGTCAAGATGAATCAGGTGTGGATCAGCCAGGATTTCCACACACCAATGCCTGATGCAACAGATTAGATCAGCCTCACCCAAACTTTGACCCAAGCTTTGACAAATGAGTCTGGATTAGTGTTGAGCCGAACCATTCGAAAAAAGGTTAGTTCGGCATGAATTTTACGTTTTTTTCCGAACCCGAGCCAAACTAAAAAAATTTTCAGCTGCCATTTTCAGCTGCTTCCTTCAGTTTTGGCGGCCAGCCAAACAATGCAGAGCACAGAGGGGGGGGGGGGGGGGACAAAAAGTCACCTCTGAGGGTGTAGGGATCTCATTGGCTACTAAAATCACATGACCGTCTTGTGTGGATGTCACTGTATTTCCTGTTGAACGCCATTTCCACCTTACTCTCTGTAGTGAACACACTGCTGCCTCTGTCTGCTTGTCTGCTTGTTTGCCAGCAGGCAGAAACGCCATTTAATAGCGATTTAACACATGAAAAACTGCTTGTTATATTAATCATGGGTGAGGGGGGGGGGGTGCGCTAGCCTAGGGAATTATACACAGCAATAATTAGGGAGTTAGGGATCTATGTATAGATATTCTATAGAAAAAATTCTGTTTAAAATCCTATTTGCCCGTTGCAAAGTATAGGCATTTAAGACCACGATTTGCTGTGAGGGATCTTCCATACAACCCCATTTCACCAATATTGCATAGAAAAAAATTTCTGTTTATAATCCTATTTGCCCGTTGCAAAGTATAGGCATTTAAGAACACTGTTGATTTGCGGTCTTTGGAGTACAGTTCTTCAATAAGAGACTGTGAACAAATCTTGACCTTTTTAATATTTATATTTTGGAACTTGAAGCGAACTAGAGGTGGTAAGTGAGAAAAGAGGGGTGTAGGATGTGGAGCTAGAGGTACGAGATAAGGCGCAACTTCCAGTGCTCCAGACAACATACAAGTGGGCACATCATCAGTCGCCAGACCGTAAAGCCTGTCATCGCTTGGTTGGTTCCTTGTGCTTCTCATTACTGAAGATCGGTGACAATCCATTCTTCAGTGGTTAACACACCCTTCATCCAGCAGTTTTACCTCCTCTTCCTCTCAAGGGCACAAATGTCATCATCATCATCAGTCCAACTTGAAGGCCAAATGTCACCCAATAAACAGACCGCTGTAGATAATCCATATTCCGAAGAGCTCTTTAATGACACAATGTGGTTGGGGTCAGAAGGCATGTCAAAAGATCAAGAGGCAAAAGAGGATGATTTTGTCTGCTCTGAAGCCCAATCACTGATGCCCTCAGAGGTGGAGAAGGAAGCTGGTTCGTTGCGAGAAATATCAAGCACTCAGCTGTGCCTCGCAGTGCTTGTGGCTTCTAGCCCGCAGCTTGAGGATGTAGACTGTCAGGAAGAGGAAGTTGCCTGTGATGATGATGACATTGCGGATCCAACATGGTCTTTTGAGCGGCAGCTGGCGAACGCATCATCAGTGGAGGAGGAGGATGATGGGTTAGTGTCAGTGCAGGTCCGCACAAGTCCACTGAAATTAATCCGCCAGCCATAGTCAGTGGTGGCCCAGGGAACACTGCTACTTGGTTTCCACCGTCGAAGAGGTCCAGGACCTGTGAAGCCTGGGCCTTTTTCGATCAAGCCTCAGATTCGACGACCAACGTCATATGCCGGCTTTGCTTTCAACACTTCAGTAGAGGAAAGAATCTAAAGAATTTAACCACCATCAGCATGAATAGGCACATGCTTGTAAAACATGAATTGCTGTGGAATAATCACTTGGAGAAAAAAGACCAGACAGTTTCTGAGCTTCCAACCACCGTGACATCTTCTGCCTCCTGCCACTTCCAAGCCCAAATGGTCCTCTGCTGCCTATGTGTCATAGCAGCATGAGTAAGCACCATCCCCAGTTCCAGACACTGTCGGCCAATTCCTACCACCAGCAACACAGTCTACACCTTCCCCTTCCACCAGTCTGTCCTGCACGCCGTACAGCAGCCAGTCCACCATCCAGCCTTCTGTATACCAGGTGTAGGAACAGAAGAAACTCTTTCACCCCAGCCATCCCAAAGCCAAAAGCCTAAATGTCGGCATTGCCAGGCTGTTGGCCTTGGAAATGTTGCCATATGGGCCATATTCACAGCTCAATGGCTGGACTAGAATGGACCCAGTAGCGGACAACTATGGCCTATATGCTACATGGGAAAAATTAACAGGTGCAACTAATTGCTGAGCAGCAGCTCACACACCCCACTACTAGGGGAACAATTAGATGATAAAAAAAACTGCAAATTAACTTAATACCTGTTCCCACCAGCATGCAGAAAAACCATAGTATAATGCATGGGGAGACTGCACAAATGCAAAAACACCAATCAAACAACCACTCACATACCCTCAATACATGAGGGGGTTGGTTGCCAGTACTACAATTGCATATAAATAAGGCGATACAGAAAGGTGCCATAAATACAGATACATGTGGTACACAATGCTGGCTTACAACCTATTAGTGACACCCAAACTATTAGATTAGGTGAGCTGCCCAGCACTTTTTGGGTGTCCAACACAAAAAACAGACACCCTCCGCTCCCCAGCATTCTTGGGCAGATAAAAAATATGGCATACAAAAATGTTAAAGGGGTTGTATCGCTACAAAGATCATGTCTCTGACTGCTCTGACTCTACCTGCCTGTCCGCCGCCGCTGCCACACAGGAGAAACATGCGGGTGCCCAGCAGACAGCACTGAGGCACGTAGCTGCGCGGCGCCTGTGGTCATGTGCTCAGTAGAAGACGGCACCGCGCAGCAGAGGAAGGGGCGGGCTGGCCGGTGCTCAGCAGAAGACAGCGCCGCGCAGCGGAGGATGGGGCGGGCCGAGCAGCAGCAGCCGCTGCTTACCTGGTATATAATATAGTCTATTATCTATAATGCAAGCACATTTAGAGAGAATAAAGTGTCAAATATGAGACATCAGGGGAGAATGTACAGAAGTCATGAACATAGAGACATTATATAGAATCCTAACCAGCGGCCCTCATGTTATTACCATAAGTATCTCTTCAATATACCTCAGAATATTACGAGCTTTTCTTCTCTGATTATTTAGAATTCCTTATCGAATCTATCCACATAATATAACAGATAAATTACTGAGCTTTAATAATGATGTAGATTGTCATTGGAGACAGTCAGCAAGCTGGTGGATGGATACCTCCGGCGTCAGACTGCAGAACCCTGGTCCCAGCAGAGGAAATTTGTGGATTCCAGCACACCGCTATATAGAGATATTAAAGGGGTTGTCCACTACATTGATTCATCTTCCCTCAGTCCTTTTTTCTTGGTTTTATTTTGAATTCAGGGGCGTGTTTACTGGTTCTACTAGGCTGCAGTAGAAGCCAGGTCTGTAGCTATAGCAACCAGTGCAGGCAGCCTTCAGGATAGATCAAACAGGTCGGTAGCTATAGTAACCAGTGCTGGCAGCCTATCATGAGAGATTGAACAGGTCTGTAGCTATAGAGACCGGAGGAGCTGATGCAGCCCAACAAGAGGGGATATCTAGAAATAGGGAGGGATGGACATATATTGCAAAGTGACTTGTTTTTGGAAGATCTTTAACATAAAACGTAATCCCTATATTGAGCTTGTTTGTATTGACCACCATGAGACCTTCAGAGAGGACGCAGTCCATGACGCTGGTCTGAGGAAGGAGGAGTTTCCTCCGAAACGTCATCGATGAGCTTGTGGCTGTTCTCATGGTGGTCAATACAAACAAGCTCTGCATTGTTGTAAAGTTCTGGATACAGTAAGAACTTTTTTATACTTTAATGCAGAAACTGCAGTGACTATTATCGTATCACAGGTTTTTACCTCTATTATATATTGAAAAAAATTATTAATGCCCTGAGAATTAATGGGTGATGTATATGAGGTTGAATCAATGATACAAAATAAATTTTGGATATAAAAGGACTGTCTTGCTATTTTTCATGACTGGCTGACTGACCACCTGCAGACTGGTGATATGTGGTGTTGTGGTATTATGCGGTCACTATGTGGTGGTGGTATGTGGTGTTGTGGTATTATGCAGTCAGTATGTGGTAGTATTATTCAGTCACCATGTAGCTGTGATATGCAGTCATGATGTTGCGGAAACATTTTGTCTTTGTATAGCAGTATCCTTGATAGTTTTGGTCTTGGTATACTGGTCTGTGCAGTAACTATATTGTGATGTAATTTCTTCCTTGTATAATGTATGGATTTTTTATACACAACATATTTCATATAAATACATGCCAATAGACTCCACCTACTTCACTGTTGTGTGTCGGATTTGTGTCCCCCCCGTTATTCTACCTAGCTGGGGAGGGCGCAGGTACGTGCATTAAGTTAGGGCCAGATTTAATTTTTTTTTTGGGTGGAGTGGGGGGCGCCACTGGTCGTACTTGCCTAGGGCACCAAAATGCCTTGTCCCAGCTCTGAACTGCTTATACCCAAGCTGAGCCTGATACTCTGCAGACACGGGACAAGCATGCAGGAGGCTGTATAGCTGTCCTCTGCAGACACATAAGAACACTGCAAGGGGCTGAATAGCTGTTCCCTGCAGACACCCTTCTGCTTCCACTGCACAGCCAGAGTGAAGATGTCACAGGTCTTCAGTGAGGAGAGACACGCCTCCTGGGAGGAGGAGAGACCATGCCTGCTGAGAGGAGAGACTCGCCCCTGGATTTCAAATTCAATCTCAGAGAATTAGCTGAAGAGCCCGAACAGTTCAAACGATACAACCCCTTTAAATATGAGGTATTAATTGGTACAGAAGCCCGGTATGCAAGCTCACAACAAGCATCAATGGTCCTCATGTCTTGCGAGTCCCTACACTAACAATTTACAGAAGAAACACATACAAAAAAAATGGAACATTACTTACTCAAAGAACGCTGCAATTTTTGGGCCCTATTCACAGCTCAATGTCTGGACTTTCCACCTGGTGGACACAGATGGGTTCTGCCATGTCAAGGCCCTGGTATTCCCCCCAATATCAGATACCGAGCAGGCATTTCTTTGCCAGAAAAGCTGTCCCTGCCCTGGCCCACACGTTGCAGAAAAGTTCGCCAGCGCGTTGGCTGCATCTGTGTCCACCAAAGTCCATCTCACTACATACACATGGACTAGTAAGCACAGTCAAGGGTGTTACATCTCACTTACTGCTCACTGGGTGAGTTGGGTGGACGACTGTGCCTCTAGTGATGGGTCTCGGGCACGACGGACACTCTTTCACACTGCTGGAATGGAGCAGAGTCCAGATCCCCAACCTCGACGTGTAGCATCACGTGCCAAGAGAAACAGGCTGTTCTGAAATTAATCTGTCTTGGAGACTGTCAACACACAGGTCAAGAGCTGTGGATGGCTCTGCACACTCAGACTGACCAGTGGCTGGGTGCTAAGAACCTGGCGCCAAGCAATGTGATGTGCGACAATGGGAGAAATCTCATTGCCACTTTTAGGATTGGTAGACTTATGTATATTCCTTGCCTGGCACACGTCATGAACCTGGTTGTGCAGAAACTTCTCAAGCGTTACCCAGGTCTTAACTGTCTGCTGAAGAAGGCTCAAGGTCTTAGCTCACAGTTCCGCCTTTTGCACCCTTCTTTGGCACGACTGGCAGCGTTGCAGCGTGATCTGGGCCTCCTCACTAACCGTCTCATTGTTGACATAGCAACACGCTGGAATTCCAGCCTCCACATGCTTCAGCGATTGTGGCAGCAGTGTAATGCAATTATGCAGTATGAAGTGTCGCATGGCTTGACGATCAGTGGTGCGTGAGCCACAGAGAGTGGTGAAGGATCTCTGCAACATCCTTGACGGTATTGAAGACGCAACCAAAATGGTCAGTCAGGATGATGGCGTTGTCAGCATGACTGTCGTGGTCATATTTTTACTTGAACAAATGCTAGACTCTCTGCGGCAGCAGGTCCAGGCAGTGATGGAGGAGGATGAGGCGGACACAGAGCCTTACTCGACTTCGGAAGTAGAAAGCCCGACTCTTTCCCAATTGTATTGGTCTTCTTTAGACGGTGGTTCGAGGTCCAGGGCGGGTGCAGGATGGCAGTTCAGCTCACAGAGTGGAGGGCATGACACTAGCCAGGCCTCAGGTCAGGATGAGGAAGTGGAGGAGGAGGATGAGGCTGGATTGGACACCACTGGTACCGATTACCCTTCAGTGGTAAGAGGTTGGCACAGATTTCAGAAGGAGGAGGAAGAAGAGGAGGAAGATCTGGTTAGTGCCCCTCGACCCCAAGGCTTGGGAGATCCTGGCAGCATCTCACACATGAGTGCTTGGATGCCACATTACCTGCAACATGACCCACACATCAAGGCAATCAAAATGAACAACGATTAGTGGGTGGCCACCCTCCTTGATCCACGTTACAAATCAAAAGTGAGCACTCTCCTTCCACCCGCACAAATTGACAGTAGAATGCAGGAATTTGAGACAGTGCTCATTGAGCAACTTGAGACATCTGTTGTGTCTTCTTCACATTCTAATGTCACGGTGGAGCAACGTCAGCAACATGACAGAAGTAGAATGGCAAGTAGCTGCAGCAGCAGGCAGTGTGGCAGAAGCGCACTGGTTAACATTTTTAACTCGGCTTTTACCACCTCACCAACACCCGTGAGGCAGGGCATCATTCGGTCCCGCCGAGACTGCTTTCAGAGCATGGTCCATGACTACCTGCGGCTCAACACTGATGTTTTTGGACTTGATCTGGATGCATTCAAATTCTGGTTGTCCAAAATGGATGAATGGCCTGAGCTTCCTCGACATGCCATACAATTTTATCCTGCCCAACAGCCAGCGTTATCTCAGAACGCACCTTCAGCACAGCTGGCAGGGTAATAACTGACAAACATATTCGTCTTTCCCCTGAGAATGTGGATCGCTTGACATTTATCAAAATGAATCAAGCGTGGATCTCTGACGATTCTGACGACTAGTAAACTGTAGCAAGTCTTCTTTACAATTGTGAAATACACATTCCATCAGTCATCTATTAACATCAGCCATAAGTCAGTCTGCCATAAGTCATCTATTAACTGTTTCAGGCCCCTTACAGCCAAATCAAATTGGGCCCCCACCCATTACTACTTCCTATTTTTTTAACAGATTTATGGGCCTCTTTTCAATTAGGGGCCATGACAGGAGTACTGCCCATACGGCCCTATTGGCACCCTTGGTGGTAGCAGCCGCTACGTGGTCCCACATCCTGAGGTGTTCCAAAAGCCCCTTTGACATATAAGAAGACACCGTTATTGGAAATGGCACATGGTAACTGGCATGGGTGCCAATAGGGCAGGACTCTGGTCAGGGGCCCTAATCAAAAAGGGGCACAATGATATGTTAAATATAGGAACTAGTAATAGGTGGGGGCCCCATTTCATTTAGCTGCATGGGGCCCTGAAACGGTTAATAGATGACTGACGGCAGCCCTTTCTAACACTGCATGACCTACAACTACGGCTCTCCCAGCTGAACCTCCATGTTCCCAGTTGGGATGTTCTTGCTGCCACCACATATATGACATGTTCTTGGGACCTTGTGCAAAAAGTGATAGGGGGCTCCTGCCAGTTACCATGTGCAGTTTCCAATACTGGTGTCTACTTATGTGTCAAAGGGGCCCCGTAGCAGCTGCTATTGCTGCACCTTCTATATCTATGCTGTCCTTATCTTTTCAGTTAGCCATTAAAAGGAATGAATTATTTTAGCCTGTGAATTCTTTATGTGACTCTTAGAGCCAAATTTTCTTCACTAAGTTGTTCCACTTATCCATTTTACTGTTATGGATGCTAATTGCAACTTTTCCTCACCTGTATGGGTATAAAAATTAACCAGAGCATCTTCTCCTATTGACTTTAATGGGGTTTGAAGTTCAGTTCGAGTTCGACTCGAACTTCGAACCAACTGGATTCTTCTGGCTACCTACTTCAGCTACTATTCTGATGCTGCCATATGCCTGATGCCACATATCTACTGCTAGCTGCTCCTTCTACAACCCACCATCTTTACCAGGGACTGGTGTTGCAACTTGCCACCCACCTCCCCACTCTTCACTGGGCATTAATTTAGACTTCTGATGCTGCTTCCACCTCACCACTCAGGCCACCTCATGCTGCTGCTGCTGCTGTCACCTCCAGGCTATGTTACCATGTTACTTTCTGGCTTGATGCTGCTGCTGCTGCCCCCTCCTCATTTTGTCACCTAGCTGTCACCACCTCAAAATTATGTCATTGTGCCACTCTCCAGCCTGATGCTGCTGCCACTGTTGCTGCCGCTACCTCCACACTGTGCAATTGTGGCAATCTGTGGCATACTCATGCTGCTGCCAATTTACCACTCTCTCACTCGACCACCCTGTGATTTCCTAAAGCTGTTTCCACCCTCCACCACTCTATGATGTTGCCACTATGTTTGATTTTCCCCTTCTTTTAAACTGTCAGAAGGAATGAAAAGGACAAACACGTTTGTCCTTGTGTTTTCGAAGAAACCATAAGGCCACTATGACATGGTCCTTTGTTTGCATCAGGATTGTCTGATGATTAAGTAGCCAAAACCAGGCGTGAATACAAAACACAGAAGACATGAAAATATTCCATTTACTTGTCATCTCTGTTTTGGATCAACTCCTTTATCTTTTTGGCTTTAGCAATACTGATGGATTATTGACCGATTGAAAGCAGACACTGATGGATTAAAGGAAGGGCAAAATGATCAGTGACGTCAATGCAAAATTACTGACGACACCCTTTCCACTGTTTCGGGGGTGGAGGGCTCTACATGTATCATTGTTTAACAGAACAGGTTCTGTCATAATCTGTGGAATCATCTAATGATGGTGTAAAAGGAGTGCGCTCTTTGACACCTTAGTGGGATCTTGGCTCTCAGTTCGGTTCTTACCGGCTGGCACTGACATTACCCTGTCAGACTGCGTTCCCACTTCAGTTATTTGGTCAGTTTTGCCATGTAACTGCCCAAATAAGTGAAGTGTGAAGCGATTCTAAGAGCGGCACCTGTCATCGGCGTGTCATACTAAATCACAGCATTGTTTCAATACCAAACCAGGATCCCTATGCATATTTGAGCATGGCACAATGTTCTACAACACCACACAGGCTCTCTGCAGCCAGGAATTACCTGTTTTTATCGTGATTCATTGCAAATAGATTCAGAACAAAACAAATTTGGTGGAAAAATTCAGCGAATCGGCCGAGTCGGATTTTCAAGAAATTCACACATCTCTAGTTGTGATACATTTCGATGCTAACTAATAAGGTTAGTTCTCAGGTTTTTTAGTAGTTTATGATTTGTTAAAAAACCTGCTCTTTGTCTTCTTTGTTAATGAAGTTGAGAAACTGATGTGAGCTATCAATAGACAAAGCTTACTACAGAGTCCTGCCTGCATCTTTGTATGTCCCTGAACTTGGACAATTCTCTTTCCATCCAATAGTTACTGCACTGGGATGATGGATGGTCAGTTGCGATCACATCTGAACGCCTAGTGAAATAAGTACCGGTATGTATAGAGGTGAGACAGATTGTCACGGGTGTCAACGTTGTCACGTATCGGCAAGTAGTGATACAACCCACATGTTGGGCTGCGGGGGCACTCCCGCTACCGACACCTGTAACTGACCTCTCCTCGGTCCCTGCGCTGTCTCCGCTGGGTAGTGGGCACGGCCCTACTCCCGACGGTGCGTGCACTGGCCTCATGACATTTAAAGGGCCAGCGTGCTGGTAATTGGATAATTGCAGGGCGCTGGTCCTATATCACCCAGCCTTGTCTCTGACTTCCCTCCCAAATCCATAGTGCCTAGCCTATGTGAGAAAGCATTCCAGAAGTTGTTCCTTAGTTCCGTGTACTGGTTCCATTTGCCTCCGTCCATTGACCACGAACCTTTGAAGCCTGTCTTGACCTTCCTGCCTGTCCCCGACTACGAGTTTGCTTCACCATTTTGTACCACACTATACCTCGGCTGCCACTACACGCAAGTCACCTCAGGGTTAGCGACCTGGTAGTGTTCTGCCACAGCAAGCCCAACATGCCTTGTGGGGGGCTCTGGTGAATACCAGACCTAATTAGACTCTGCTCCCTGGCATGGCTTATACCACTGCTTGTGATGGCTCAGTGGATCCACACCACTGGACTGCCATTATGGCAAGCCTACCGTTAAAGTTGGATTCGGCCATGGATCCCGCCAAAGTGTCTTTCCTAAGCGTCGCTGACTTCCCCACCATCGTGTCTCAGCAGTGTCAGCAGATTGTGCAACAGGCACAGGAATTCAATCAACTGTCTGCCATGATGCAGCAGCTCCTCTCTGCCCAGCAGCAGCCGCAGTCTTCTCCAGTGGCCCCTGTAGCATCCGTCGGTCGTAAGCTCCTGTCTTTGCTGAAGAAGTTTGACGAGAACCCTAAACTCTCCATGGGGGTCATTACGCAATGCTCCATGCATGTGGAATTAATGGTCAACCAGTTTCCAACCGAACGTTCCAAGGTGGCATACGTGGTCAGTCTTCTCTCCGGGAAAGCCCTGGCTTGGGCCACTCCCTTCTGTGACAGAAGCGGCTCAGTAACAGCTAATCCCCATTCCTTCTTAGTGGAATTCCACAATGCCTTTAAGCAACCTAGTTGTGCCTGTAATGCCGAAACAGCACTCCTGACCTGCATCAAGGGCACTCCTATGTTGGAGACTACGCTATTCAATTCTGCACTCTGGCCGCTGTACTTTTCTGGAACGATGCTGCCCCATGTGCCATTTTAAAAAAGAGCTCTCCAGCCAAGTAAACGACATGCTGTCCACACGGGACCTTGCTTCATCCTTGGGTGAGCTTATTCACTTGGCCACCAGCATTGATGTGTGTTTCTTCGAGAGACAGGAAGAACTCTGTTACGAATGTGAACCGCACCGGTCGCACAGTCTACCGTCTGGCCCCGGTATTTCAGAGGCTTCCACTTTTGCCTTCACAACCTCATGTTGAGCGACCTATGCAAATGGATAGAACTCACCTGACCCAGCAAGACCGGTTGCGATGACGTGAGGAGAACCTATGTCTTTACTGTGCCAGTCCTGAGCACTACCGCAGAAACTGCCCACAACATCCGGGAAACACACGCTCCTAGGCCACGTAGGAGAGGAGTCCCTAGGTGTGATTAGTTCCTCTCCATGTTTGACTATGCCCGTGCAAATTGTGGCTGGTTCTGGTTTGCAGGCTCAAGTTTCTACCTTTCTGCTGCCTTGTAGGACCTCGTCTGGTGTACCCCACTTCTCCATTGATGCCCTTCAAGCCTCTGTCGGGTCTGCCTGCTGAATATCAGGACTTTGCTGATATAGTTTTGGAAAAACAAACTGAGACCCTTCCACCTCATCATCTTTATGATTGTCCTATAAACCTGCTTCCCGGTACTAGTCCTCCACGGGACAGGGTCTATCCATTGTCCATTCCAGAGATCAAGGCCATGTCAGCCTACATACAAGTAAACCTCCTGAAGAGCTTTATCCACAAGTCCTCCTTTTCAGCCGGTGTCGGGTTCTTCTCTGTAGAAAAGGATAGTTCGCTAGTTCCCTGTATAGGTTACCACAGTCTCAACAAAATAACCATTAAAAACCCCACCTCTTACCGATAAGCACGGAACTCTTTGACAGACTCCACAGTGCAAGAATTTTTTCAAAGTTGGAATTGCAGGGGGTCTGCAATCTTGTTCGTATCCGGGAAGGGGACAAGTGAAAGACACCTTCAATGCTGGTGATGGCCATTTCAAATGCTTAGTAATGCTTTTTTGCCTTAGCAACACCCCTGTGGTCTTCAGGAGTTTGTTAATTTTCTGTGATCTCCTGTACTCCTGTGTTTTCTTTCCTGATCTGAAAGCCCATTGATCTCAGGTGTACCAGGTACTCAGACATCTATGTGAAAACTGTCTCTATGCCAAACTGGAAAAATGCCTCTTCCACCAAACCAGGCTCCCCTTCCTTGGCTACATAATCTTGGACAAGGGACTTAAAATGGACCCTGCTAATTTGTCCGCCATCTTGCAGTGGCCTCGACCCGCTGGTCTTCGAGTCATACAGCTTCTTGGGGTCTGCCAATTATTATCGTCAATTTATCCCACACTTCACCACAGTGGTGGCTTGTATTGTGGCACTCACCAAGAAGAATAGCAACCTGAAGATGTGGCCACAGGTGGCTGAAAATGCCTTCTCAGCTTAAGTCTGCATTTGCCTCAGCACACATCCTGTCTCGACCTGACATTGAAAAACCCTTTTTTCTGAAAGTCAATGCTTCCTCTGTGGGAGTAGGGGTGGTCCTTAAACAGAGAGACCCTAATGGTAAGACCATCACGTGCGGGTTATTCTCCCAAAAATTTTCTCCTGCGGAGAAGAACTACACGATCAGGAATGGCAAACTACTGGCTATAAAATTGGCCTTGGAAGAGTACCGCCATCTTCTGGAGGGGGTTTGTCATCCGGTCACTATATATAATATATAAGAATCTTTTGTTTGTGCTGGTGAAAGAGAGAAAAACTTGACTGTTCTATTAGTTATATAAGCACAGAATTAGGTGTAGCCACACAGAGGTGGAGAGTCTATGCACCAAAAAGAGCAGAGGGAAGATTCATATGGAGTCAGCTAAGTTAGTAGCATTTGTAAAGTTGTAGGAAATGGACTGTCTGAATGCTTACTACTAGAGATGGGCGAATTTCTCTAAAGTTCCATTCGGTGACTTTGCCGAATTTTCCGACAAAATTCGTTTCGGTCCGAATTACTTAAATTACTTAAAAAAACAGCTATTTCCAGGCTGCACAGAGCCTGTAGGGTGCTGTAGAATGTTGTACCATGCTTCAATATGCAGAGGGAGCTTGGTTTGGTCTTTATACAATGTTGTGTTTTAGTATGACACGCACATGACTGCTGCCGCTCTTAGAATTGCTTCACTATAAAATTCCCTGGGCACTTAAGAGAGCAAAACTGACCAAAAAACTGAAGCGGGAATGTAGCCTGATAAAGTCATGGCAGCGAAAGCTGAAAAAAAAACAAGCTGAAAGCTCAGGTGGCAACATCAGAGACAAAGTGTGGAGGTGACGGCAGCAGCCACAGCAGCATGAGGTCAGAGAGTGGAACAATAACATTCTGGAGGTGGCAAAAACAGGAATAGGCCACAGAGTGTCACTATTACACAGTGTGGAGGGCAGGGCATCAGCCATAGAAGCAGCATGAGGTCAGACAGTGGCACAATGTCATTCTGGAGGTGACAAAAACTGGAGTAGGCCACAGAGTGGCACAATGACACAGTGTGGAGGTCACGGTAGCAGCAGCATGAGGTCAGAGAGTGGCACAAAGACATACTGGAGGTGGCAAAAACTGGAGTAGGCCACAGAGTGGTACAATGACACAGTGTGGAGGGCACGGCAGCAGCCACAGCAGCAGCATGAGGTCAGAGAGTGGCACAATGAAATTCTGGAGGTGGCAAAAACAGGAGTAGGCCACAGAGTGGCACAATGACAGACAGTGGAGGTGACGGCAGGAGCAACCGGAGGAGGTCAGAGAGGGGCACAAAGACCTGGTGGGGAGGGCACGGCAACAGCCACAGCAGCAGCATGAGGTCATAGAGTGGCACAATGACATTCTGGAGGTGGCAAAAACAGGAATAGGCCACAGAGTGGCAAAATGACACAGTGTGGAGGTCACGGCAGCAGCAGCATGAGGTCAGACAGTGGCACAATGACATTCTGGCGGTGGCAAAAACTGGAGTAGGCCACAGAGTGGCACAATGACACAGAGTGTAGGTCACGGCAGCAGCAGCAGCATGAGGTCAGACAGTGGCACAATGACAAATTCTGGAGGTGGCAAAAACAGGAGTAGGCCACAGAGTGGCACAATGGCACAGTGTGGAGGGCACGGCAGCAGCAGCATGATGTCAGACAGTGGCACAATGACATTCTCGAGGTGGCAAAAACTGGAGTAGGCCACAGAGGGGCACAATGACACAGTGTGGAGGTCACGGCAGCAGCAGCATGAGGTCAACAGGGGCATAAGACATCCTGAAGGTGGAAAAAACAGAGTAGGCCACAGAGTGGTACAATGACACAGTGTGGAGGTACGTAGCAGCAGCATGAGGCAGCGTGGTGCAATGAACATTCTGGAGGTGGCAAAAAACAGGAGTGGGGCCCAGAGTGGCACAATGACACAGTGTGGAGGTGACCGCAAAAAGCAACAGAAAGCAAGCAGCAGCATGAGGTCAGAGAGTGGCACAATGACAGAGGGGTGGAGGGGGTGGCAATACCATTCCCTGGTAAAGATGGTTAGTGTCAGATGGAGACATTTTGCAGAAATTTGGTGGCATCAGCGGGTGGGGGCATAAGAAAGTGGCTAAGGCGGTAGTTTGAACCCAGACTCATTTCCTCACAGTTTGGGTGAGGCATCTTGGCTGCTGTAGTCTGACGCCTGGCATTGGTGGGGTGAAATCCTGGCCGATCCACGCCTAAATTAAACTTGAAAAGGCAGTCGTTCCACATTCCCTGGACAAGCGGGTTCTCCTTGGGGAAAACGAGGGGCCCCCGCCGCACTAAAACACCCGCTCTGATGCCACACAACTGGCCGTGCAAGGACATTTTTTCCATCCACTGCAAACTCCGGCAAGTTGGGGCCACAAAATCCATTTGGTTTGCCCCGTAGTCCAACGAATCTTCTAACTGGGGTGGCAGAGTGCTGTCCAAGTAGGCCACCACCTGTTGGTTCAGGGACTGTTTCCAGGTCCTCGCTGCTGCTGGTGACTGCCATCCTCACTAGGTGGGTGAAGGAAGCTGCTCATCAGTGAATCCAGACTTAGGTTGCTGCTGATAGAGCTGGTACTGCTCCTACCCCACCACCTTCCCCCAGCAGCCTTGGCAGTAGTACGTGAGCGCTAAAGAACCCCCCGGGCGGACATTGGCGCAGGAGCCGCAGTTTGACAACGTGGAGGAGAAAGCGGTGTCTCCTGTCCAAGTTGTTGGTGTGCCTGGGCAGGAAGCACATTCACCCAGTTGGGGACGTAAAGGAACATTTACTGGCCCTAACCTAGTTACAGCTCCAAAACATCCGTGCTGCCGTGCACTTGGAAACAAACCAAAAAGCTCAAGGACTGCCCACCTTCTGTTCTACATATTTATGAATTGATGGTACCCCTTTTTTGGGAAAAGAAATTATGGTTGGAAACTCTCCATCTCGGCTCTGGCACAAGCCATAAGTTTCTCTGAACGGTGCAGAGTCCCCCAAAATTGGAAAAAGGGAGGACTGCAGTACCAACAATTTGGACAGGAGCACGGTCAGCTTCTGCACCTTGGGAAATGGTTGGACGCTTTACTGTTGTTTCTTTGCAATTGCCTTGCTGAACGACTGCTAGTGCCATGAGTAGCGAGGAGCAGGAGCGATGGACCGGGAGATGATGGCAAAGAGAAACCGCTTCCTTCTGCAGAGGTGGTGGAGCCTTGACTGGCTGCACTGGCATGCGTGCCACTGGGCGCTGCTGCTGCTGTTGCTGCGGCGGAAGGATGGACCACCACATCTGAGCCACGTTTCTCCCCCGGGCCCCACCGGATGGTGACGCTGCAATGTTTTTTACGCCAGGGCTGTGGGGGGCCAACGTTTATGTCCCTGGCCCACGTTTCACTACTGCCTACAGATTTCTACATAACCCCAATTTTCGGCTCCTCCCGTGTCTTAGCAAAGAACTGACACACCGGGCGAGTATCTGATTTTTACCGCCAACGCTCCGCACTGAGTGACTACAAACCCCCCCGCTGGCCATTTCCCCTGAGCCCCTTGCCATTTCCTTTTTTGGACTTGCGAAACGGGTTCTTTACCCCATGGCCGCTTGGCTCCCGACCTCACACTGCTGCTATCCTGCTGTCTCACGGCCACAAAACCCACTTGCTGGCTGCGCCGCTGCCTGACGCACAAGCTGGCGCCCTCTTCTCCTGACGATGATGAAGCCCTTGCCTCACCCGGCTCCAAGTGTAAGTCGGCTACATCCATCAATATATTGTGTTTTTTTCATCGTCACTGCTGCCCCTCATCTGACCCTCACAACATGACCTCCCATCCAAACTTCTCCACACTATACTTTTTGCCCGCCAACTGCAAAAAGCAGGGACATTGGCCCCATTTTCTTTCGCTGCCAAGAAGCGCTGTACGCCCTTGCTAAAGGGTTCACCTCCGCTATATAGTGGCGCTGAGCCCAGACCAAAATAGATCTCGCGAGGAACCGGATTGGGACGAGGTGGGGGAGGACCAGGTGGGGGGCCGCTGAACCCCACCCCCCGGGCCATGCCAGCAAAGGGGTTGGTCTGACGTTCCCACCGACTCTTTGCTGGGGTTGTCAGATGTCAATCTGGAGGAAGTGGATAAACCTAAGTCCAAATCAAAACCATTGGGTTGCGGGAACAACACACGCTGCTAGATGACACCGGCAGTTTCTGGCCTCACCGAGTAAACCCCTGCTGCACGTCCCCTTCCCTGTGCTTGGGCCCTTTGGGCCTGCTCCAGGAATGTTTTGTGCCACTGCCACTCGCAGGTGAAGAGCCTGCCACCTCTCTGCCCGACATACTGTTTGTTCTAAAAAAGTACAACACTGTTTTGATGAAGATATCTGTAAAAAGATAAATACACACCCTGTTTTTTTGACTCCAAATGAACACAGTAAAAAAGCTTGGTAAACCCCTTTGGGTATAAATTGCGCTCCACAAATGGCCAGGAAAAATTTACTTGTATGTGTCCCTTTAAAAACACTGTGTAAATTTTACTAATGTAAAAAACCAAACAGGCTTAATTAACCTTTCGGAATATTAATTATGCTACAGGCAAAATTGCTTCATTGGGGGGTGAAAAAGAAGGTTTATTTTAGTGACCACAACAAAGAACAAATGCTTAATTAAGCCCTGGATCTAAATTGCGCCAAAGAAATGAGCAACCAAAAACTACCAGCTTTGTACTGTTACAATGGCGTGTATTTTAAAAGTACACAGCAAGAGAAAACTTGTAATTAACCTTCGGTTTATGAACTATGCTACAGGAAAAATGTAATTTTTTGGCAGTGAAAAAAAAACGGTTTCTTTTTAGTCACCACAAAAACAGAACAACTCTTAATTAACCCCTGTATGTAAATTGTGAAAAAAGAAAAATTGAGCAACCAAAAACTACCAGCTTTGTAGCGTGTTACAATGGTGTGTATTTTACGGTACACAGCAAGAGAAAAACTTGTAATTAACCTTCGGATATGAATTATGCTACAGGCAAAATTTGCCTCATTGGCGGTGAAAAAGAAGGTTTCTTTTTGTGACCACAACAGTAGAACAATGCTTAATTAACCCCTGGATCTAAATTGCGCCAAAAAATGAGCAACCAAAAAATAACCAGCTTGTAGCGTGTTACAATGGCGAGTATTTCACGGTACACACAAGAAAAAAACTTGTAATTAACCTTCGGGTTTTTGAATTATGCTACAGGAAAAATTTCTTTTTTGGCGGTGAAAAAAGACTTTTCTTTTAGTCCACCACAAACAGAAACAATGCTTAATTTTAACCCCTGGATGTAAATTGCGCAAATGAATTGAGCAACCAAAAACTACCACTTTGTAGCGTGTTACAAAAGGCGTGTAATTTTACGGTACAATCAGCAAGAGAAAAACTTGTAATATAACCTTCGGTTATGAAATTATGCTACAGGAAAAATGTCTTTTTCGGGGGTGAAAAAGACGGTTTCTTTAGACACCACAACAGCAAACAATGCTTTAATTTTAACCTCTGGATGTAAATTGTGCAAAAGATTTTAGCAAAACCCAAAAAATACCAGCTTTGTAGCGTGTTTACAATGGCGTGTATTTTTACGTACACAGCAAAAGAAAAACTTGTAATTAACCTTCGGTTAATGAATTATGCTACAGGAAAAATTGCTTCATTGGCGGTGAAAAAGAAGGTTTCTTTTAGTGACCACAACAGTAAAACAATGCTTATTTAACCCCTGGATGTAAAAATTTCGCAAAAGTATTTAGCAAACCAAAAGCTACCAGCTTTGTACGTGTTTACAATGGGGTGTAATTTACGGTACACAGCAAAGAAAAAACTCGTAATTAACCTTCGGTTTAAATTATGCTACAGGAAAAATGCTTTTTTGGCGGTGAAAAAGACGTTCTTTTAGTCCCACAACACAGAACGCTTTATTTAACCCCCTGGATGTAAATTTTCCCCAAAAATTTGAGCAAACCCAAAAATGAAGTGGTATTTGGATAGTAAAAAAAGCTGGGTTTTTTAAATGAATAAAAACAGGAACAGGCTTAGATAACCCTTGGATATTCAATGTGCTTGTGAGCAGGTAGCTTTAAAAAAGTATATGCAGCTGCCATTGGACACACACTGGACTTCAGTTCCAATAACACAAAATCAGAATTAGAACGTAAGAGATGCAGTCTCTGAGACAAGCTGTGACACCCCCCAAAAATCGCTGTATAAAAATGAGTTCTTTAGTAAGAGATATCATTGCTAGCCGTGGCAGCACCTTCTCTAATCAGTACAGTGAGAGCTGTATGAGCTCCCAGCGTCACGCCCCCGGGCTATATAGTGCGGTGACGTCACAGAATCCCGCCGGTCTCTGATTGGCTTCATCTCTGCACATGTCATGTAGGCTATGCCCTTCTTCCTCATAGAGTTCTTTGCCTATGTAACATCATGTGCTCGCAGCCATTTTATCAATAAAAAGCACACTTCGTTCACGCAAAGTACCCCAAACTTCGACTTAGTTCAGAACCGAAGTTTTCCACTTCGTTACAATCAATTCGCCCATCTCTACTTACTACTATATGGAATGAAGGATACTGAACTAGAGCTTTCATGAAACTAAGGATTACAGTAGAATTCAGAACGAACCAGTTCATGCATATCTAGCTATTAGTGCCAAGCCCCCAACTGTCTAAGGTTTTGATTATGGAAGCAGAATGCACAACAGATATTTCTTAACTAAACTGTGAAGTCGGGTATTTATCAGCAATAAGGAACATTTGCTGATGTAACAGAGATTACAAAGTTTAAAGAACCCAAGAAGTAACATCTTCCAAAGAGCAGAATGACGTTAATATTGATTTTCTGATAACAGCCATGCTTGACATCAGTTTGCAGGTCAATGAACTGATGAAGCATTTTCTGGTAATGAGACAAAGCCTACAGAGAAGGGCAAAGTCTTTTTGTACTGTTTCTTGTTTTATAAATGAAATACTGAAAAGGTTTTTAAGAAAGAGCAAAAAATATCAGAGATAAAAAGGAAAGGTAAGGTAAATTAAAGAAAGAAAAGTATATATCATGCCTTCAGGCTGTATTTCTGTGTTTCAGTTGTAATAGCTCCATTAATTAGCTGTTTGTGTTTATTGTTAGCTAACATACACTCTTAAGTATGTCCCATTAAAGCTACCATAACCACATCACCTAACCTGCTGATATCATAATCTTCTTCATTAGCAGCCATTTTCTTCAAGACACATGTAGAGTGAAGAAATGTTTACCATGCCTACAGTGGCATTGCTGGTATGTTCAAACTACCATTCTAGGGATTCAAATTATACAGTGATGCATGTTATTGTGTTCTATTTAGATAGCTATTGTTTATAGTTAATATTTAGAACCATGTTTGTGGCAGACAGCACTCTACCCTCCATGTATGTGTTTGCACACTGCTTATCTCTGTATTGCATCCCATGCAGTATTTGTTTTTGCATGCTGTTATACCACAGTAAGTGTATGTCTTTGTGTTTCTCTAGTTTTACACTATCCCCTGCAATAAAAGTTGAAATACCGTCATCGCTTCTTTGTCAATGAGTTGCTGGGAAAGAGTTTAGCTGCCTGCCAGCTTTTGCTCCAAACACATAGGGGGGACAGAACAGTAAAATAGCGGCTTCTCTCAGGCTGGATTTCAGGACACTGAACCTTGCACAGTGCTACAGTACAGTAAGACCACTACAAGACACATGTGGCAACCACAGGAGAGTCAGCCTGTCACAGCGTCACCATGTCAACAAGAGAAAAACAGTGTACCTCCTAATGACTATTTAAACAAAGCTAGTAATACAGCAGAGACTGAGAAGACCTCAGTAAAGGACTTTTACAGAGAATGCCCTCATCATAAGAAACCTCAGAAACTGTTGAAATTTAGAGGATGTAAAGAAAACTTCTCAAGGATCGCAAAGCCTTTCTCAAGGAAAACCATATTTGCTATAGATGTTGTGCATCAACTTCCCATCTTGCAAAGGACTGTACAGCAAACCTCAAGTGCTCAGAATGTGACAGCAATGAACATAATACAGCTTTACACCCAGGACCAACTCCATGGATTCCCACACCCTCAGACCACAACACAGAGCACGGCACAGAGGAGAAAGATACAGTATCTCCTGGTGACACCTCAGTGCATCCAAGTCTGCGGAAATGCTCTTAACATTAAATCTTGTTCTAAAATCTGTCTCGTTACAGTTTACCCAATTAGTCACAGAGAGACAGTAAGGCTGTATGCCATTCTTGATCAAAGCAACAGATCCCTCATTAACTCAACTTTCTTTGATATCTTCAAGATTGAAGGACACATATTTTCATATTCACTCAAGACTTACTCAGGTGTGAATAAAGAGACAGAGAGAAGAGCTGTTGGCCATCAAATTCAATTCATAAATGGAGAAATATCCCTATATCTGCCTGCCTTGATTGAATGCAATCGGATCCCCAACAATAGAGAGAAAATTCCTACACCTAAGGCAGCATTACATCATGGACATCTGAAAACCAGAGCACATTGCATTAGATACAGAAGCTCAGATAAGAGACCTCATAAGAGTCCATAAGGTGAGAAAGCAGATAAATGTCCCTCACAATTCCACAGAAGGTTGACCTAGGGTGGGTCATCACAGGCAATGTATGCCTAGGAAACATTCACAAACCAACCACTGTGAAATTACTCTACACCAACTCATTGGAGAATGGGCTTCCATCCCTTTTCCAGCCCCGTTCTAACAGATTCTTCATCAAAGAGAAGATTACAGAGACTGAGAACCTTTCCTACCATGAAGACACAGATCATTTAAGGTGCACAGTCTTTCAGAGTTCAAAGGAAGATCATAGGATAGCCCCCTCTATTGAAGATGAAGCTTTCCTGAAGTATGGAAAAAGTATGTTTCAAGGATAATTCAAACAGCTGGTTCGCACCGCTTCCCTTCAAAACACAAGAGATGCCATCTCCCCAACAACAGAGATCAGGCACTGCAATGCTTTTCTTCACTCAATCACAGAACACCACATGTGAAAGAACAATTCTTTGCACACCTATTGGCACACCTTCCGCTCAAAAACTGGGTGAAAGATTATAGGTGCTACACGTTTTTGGGTATGTCAGTGGCTGAAAATCCGTTCAATTTTGACTACTGAACGGATTTTCTTTCAACGTCTATGGGGATGGTTTCTTGTTGGTTTTCAGACGGTTTCCAAATCTGCAAACCATCTGAAAATTCGACAAGAAAACCATGCCGTGGGGATGAACCTTTGGTAATGGAGGCATCTGAGAGACGCATTTGTCATTACTATCGCTTGGGCTTGGTGTCAGCCATTGGTGGTTTTTGATACCAAAATAACATTAAAAGTGATTGCCAGCATGGTTTTACTAAGGACAGGAGTTGTTAGATTAACCTGATCTGTTTTTAAGAGGTGAGTAAAAGTCTGAAGAGCAGGATATCGCGTCTCTAGACTTTGCAAAGGCGTTCGACACCGTCCCTCATAAGTGTCTAATGTGTAACTGGATTAAAAACTGGTTATTGTATCATACACAGAAAGTGGGTGTAAATGATTCCTACTCTGAATGGTCTCTGGTTTCAAGTGGTGACTCCAATACTCCGTACTGGGTCCACTTTTATTCAGTGTATTTATTAATGGGCAGGGGATTAATAACACTGTTTGTATTTTTGCACCAAGCTATTGTAAGGGTTTGGTGGATTCACTGCACCACCGCAAGCGATGATAGTTAAGCCATGCAAGGGAGCGGAGTCTAAGTAGCCCCCGGTATTCACCAGAGCCCGACGCAAAGCGGGATGGGCTTGCTGCGGCGTGAGGCTACCAGGTCGCTACCCCTGACGTGACTTGCTTGCGATGATGGCCGGGGTACTGCGAGGTACAGAAACGGAATCCAGAGGCGTAGTCGGGGACAGGCAGGAGGTCAGGGCAGGCGGCAGAGATTTGTGGTCAGAGACGGGCATACGGTCAGGGCAGGCGGCAAACAGGCAAGGTCAGGAAGCGTAGCGGAACGGACTAGTACACGGGTAATCAGACAGGACTTTCCAACACTCTAAACAAGGCAAACGCACACCAACAATCTGGCAGAGAGTGCTGGGGGCGTATTCCTTATATAGGACCAGCAGCCGACAATTGCTCCAATTACCGGCGTACTGGCCCTTTAAATCCAGACCAGCCGTGGGAGCCGGTACGCGCGCGGCAGCCGGGACAGGCAGGAGCAGCGTACACCGGAGCATGGACGGGTAAGTGGCTCGGGGCCGGACCTCGGGTGGGAGGGGGATGGTCGCGGGTAGCCGCGACACCCGCGCCGGACCCCCTGCAGGCAGGGGAGCGGCCACGGGGGGCAACAGCACCCGCGCCAGCCCCCATGACAGTACCCCCCCTTTTGGTCTCCCCCTCTTTTTTTGGAACTTAGAGAGGAGGTCAGGCGACAGATTGGCCTCGGGTTCCCACGAACACTCCTCGGGCCCGAACCCCTTCCAATCTAGAAGAAAGAACCGCTTCCCCCTCACTGTCTTTTCTGCCAGCACCTCCTTGACCTCAAAGATGTTATCAGCGATGGCCACTTCGAATATCTCGTCATGCCATTCAGCCTTTGCAATGCTCCAGCGGTGTTCCAGAACTTCGTTAACGAGATCTTCCTCGACCCTCTCTATGTCTGTGTCATTGTCTATATGGACGACATTTTGATCTTCTCTCCAGATCTAGAGACTCACCACCACCATGTCCGCCAGGTGCTCAGACGTCTCTGCACCCACCAGCTTTATGCTAAACTGGAGAAATGCCTGTTTGAATGCACCTCGCTGCCCTTCTTAGGGTAAATTGTTTCGGAACAAGGTCTCCAGATGGATACCTCCAAGCTTTCAGCGGTCCTGCAGTGGCACCAACCGGTGAGTCTCCGGTCCATCCAGAGCTTCTTGGGGTTCGCAAACTATTACAGGAAGTTCATCCCGCAATTCTCCACGCTGGTGGCCCCACTGGTAGCCCTCACCAAGAAGAATGCTAACCACAAATCCTGGCCTCCCGAAGCCCAGGAAGCCTTTAATCGTCTGAAAGCAGCATTCGCATCGTCTCCTGTTCTTTCTCGCCCGTACCCACATCGTCCATTTGTCCTAGAAGTGGACGCTTCCTCAGTAGGTGCCGGCGCTGTCCTTCTTCAAAAGTCCTCCTATGGGAGATTGTGTACTTGTGGCTTCTTTTCCAAGACCTTCACTCCTGCTGAACGTAACTACACAATCGGTGATCGTGACCTACTGGCCATAAAGTTAGCCCTGGAAGAATGGTGACAACTGCTGGAGGGGGCTCACCATCCCATTGAGATCTTCACCGATCACAAAATCTCATATATCTCCAATCTGCTCAGCGTTTGAATCCTCGGCAAGCCCGGTGGTCGCTCTTCTTCGGCCGCTTTAATTTCCTCCTTCACTTTCGGTCTACCGAAAAGAACGTCAGGAATTTCTCCAAAATTTAATTCGCCAGGTTCGCCGAATTTTCAGCCAAAATTCTTTTCAACCTTAATTTATTCACTGTGAATCGCATTAAAAAACAGCTATTTCCTGGCTGCAGAGAGCCTGTAGGGTGTTGTAGAACATTGTGCCATGCTCAAATATGCATAGGGAGTGTGGTTTGGTCTTCATACAATGCTGTGTTATGATAGCTGCCTCTCTTAGAATCTCTTCACACTTCACTTCTCTGAGCAGCTACAGGGGCAAAACTGACTAAATAACTGAAGTGGGACTGCAACCTGACAAGGTAATGTCAGCACCAGCTGGAAAGAACCAAGCTGAGGGCCAAGGTCCTACTATAATAATAAAAATAATAATCTTTATTTATATAGCGTCAACATATTCCGCAGCATTTTACAATATAGAGGGTATAAGCATATACAAACCAGACATTACATTATAAAAAAGCTACTTACAAATCAACACGAGGGTGAGGGCCTGCTCACAAGACTTAAAAACCTATTAGGGTGTATGGGTAAACAAGGGTGACAAGTCTTGGTTTAAAATGGTCCCCCCCTGTTACTAAATATGGGGTAGTATACAAAAAAAAAGGGGAAACCGCCACCCAACCAACTCAAAAAACAATAAGTGCTTGTGGTGCCAAAGTGCGGGAAGTGATGAATGGTGCAAAATTTTGGGGGGGTTAACAATTAGGGATTTTAGTGGGCTTGTAAGGGAAATGAGTTTTTCAGGGGCGCACTTAAAACTGTGGGGGTTTTTGAATCACATGATGAAACAAAGAACGAAAAAAGGGTTCCTGGAGCAGGCACGGGTCCAGCACAGTAACGGAACGCACAGCAGGGATCACCCCGCGGGGCCAGATTTCCCTTTTCCCTTTAGTGGACAGTTTACCAAAGCCAAGGGTTTTCTCGAAGGACTAGGCCCCCTTTTCTCCCGATGACACTGAAAACCCCGGGGCAAAAGCGGTGCTCCATAAACACAACCTTTGTTAGCATTGCCCGGGACAGATCAGGGGCCCCCTCACCTTCCTAAACCCACCCTGCCCGTTGGGTTTTCAAGAAACTCTATGTGCGGGGGCTCTGCACCACTATACATTGAGGAGAACTATTTGGGACAGGGGGCAGCAAAGAGGGGGGAAGACATCCGCGCTTCTTGCAGAAGCGGGCAAGTATGAGAGGGAGTGGCATGGGGGGTTTATTTGCGACGGTCAGTTTCTTACACACCGTTGGAAAAAGTGGTGCACAACACTAATCGGTACCGATCGCACTTGGGGGAGCCGTGAAGCAAGCAAGGCTGGGACAAGGTATTTTGGTGCCCTATTAAACAAACATAAACCCCCCCCAAATGGAAAATTCACCCCCACCCAGCTTCCTTGCACCCTGTTTTCTGTTTTTTCCCCTGGGATTTTTTTTTTTTTTTTTTTTTTTTTTTTTTTTTAAAAAATTTTTTTTTTTCCCAAAATAGCCGCAAGGCTCACCGAGGCAGCGGGGTAACAGTCAGCCAGTGCGGAGCATTGGTGGTAAATTTACCTACCGGCTGTGCCCGTTTTTGCCAAAAACCAAGGGGGCAACATGGGTATATTAAATCTGTGGGCAGAAAAATAAAGCGGCCCCAGGGACCTAACTTGGCACCACAGCCCTGATAAACATGCAGCACACCATACAGTGGCCTGGGAGAAACGTGTCCCCAGATGTAGGGTCCCCCTGCCCAGCAACAGCACAGCAACCATGGCACCCTCCCCCCTTTTTAGGGAGTCAAGGCTCCACCACCTCTGTCGAAAAAATCCTTTTTTTACATCTCTACCATCCAGATGCTCCTGCTCCTCGCCACCATGGTGCCAAGCAGTAGTTCCCGAGACGATAGCCAAAACAGCATATTGTCTACCATCCCAATGCACAAGGGGACCGGCTCCTGTACAAATTTGGGGTTTACTTTTCCCCCACTTTTCAAATGGTGACATGGGACCCTTCGAGAACTTGACAGGAAACTTTGCATGCACTTTCCATTTCTACACCGCCAACACCCCCTCCTTAGCTAAGCAGAACGAGAAACAAAAAAGAGAAAAACAAGAGAAGTCTATGAAAGGGCGAAACAGGAGAAACGTAACAAGGGAAATCAGAAAAAAATCGATAAAAAAGCTTAATGATTTCTTGATGATCCAAGGGCCATGAATTTTGATGTCAGCCAGCGGACTCATGCAGACATTGCCGTTTTCACAGACCCTTGAGAGGCCACGTTATTTGTCAGTCCCAGCAAAGGGGTAATAACGTCATTCCATGCTTTATTCTTGGAACGATTTGCAAAAAATTCCTGTTCAGGAACTGGAGTCGGGCGACTACATCTCTGAGCCACAAGTCCAGTGGGGGCTGAACTGGAGAGGAGGGGGAAGACATTGGACACAGCAGTGTCAAATGATGTTTTTTTTTTCAGGGGACGGGAGGACAGGAGCAGCTGAGGATTAGGAAAATAGAAGTACCCCCAAAACACGTGGCAGTAATAGTGGGGAAAGGAGCTGGGGGTCCCTCAATCATTGCGCAGAAAGCCCCTGCTGCTGATTTCCGTCAGTGACCGCTTTTAATTTTCACCATCCAGCAGAGGGGAAGACTTCTAGCTCCCCCCTCTGACCCTCTTACCGGGCCCAAAAAACCGGGGCATTTTTCACCTGCCAAGACGAGGACAAACCAAGTACAAAAAGAAAATCCTATGTAGTCAGTTGGCTGCTGCTTATCTGCGCCATCGCCCATCCTCTAATAGGTCTGACCTGTTTCTTCACCCCCCTAGTGATTTAGGTACCCACCAGCAGCAGCACTAGAGCAGACCCTGAACCCTGGATTCTTCTGGCTACCTGCCTCAGCTTCTGATGCTGCCACTTGCCTGATGCCACACATCTGCTGTGTGGGTGGAAGGAAATTGCTCACTTTTGATTTGTAACGTGGATCAAGGAGGGTGGCCACCCAGTAAATGCTGTTCATTTTGATTACCTAGATACGTTGACCATGTTGCAGGTAATGTAGCTTCCAACCACTCATGTGTGAGATGCTGCCCTGATCTCCCAAGCCCCGGGGTCGAGGGGCACTAACCAGATCTTCCTCATCTTCCTCCTCCTCCTCCTGAAATCTGTGCCATCCTCTTACCAATGAAGGGTAAGGGCAGACCTGGGCAAAGTACGGCCCCCAGCCTTCCGGATGGGGGCCCGCGCGTACCATGCCCAGTCTGCTAATGTATGTGAGGCCCCCCGCGGCCGGGTATTGCCGAGAGGCCGCCGGGGCCGCAGTGCTACAAATGCTGGTGAATTAGGCAGGACCGGTGAACTCCGCCCACCCGCCACCCCTCCGGGGCGCAACGAGAAATAACTGTTTTGCGGGCCCGGGGAGTCGGAGGAGCGCCCCGGCGCTGGCGGCTGACGTCACACACCACCACCCGGGAATCCTGGAAAGGAAGGACGCCTGGGCCGGGATGGGTAACCAAGGTGAGTATTAGTTTTTTTATTTTTAATTTTTGGCCATAAAATATTACCCCTTTGGGACACACCTCACTATTATATCCCTGCCTGGGGGACCCCCTAGCTATTGTATACCCCCGGGGGACACACCTCCTATTATATACCTCCTGGGACAACCCTACTATAATCTCCCGGGGACACACCTCACAATCTATAACTTGGGGGACACACCTAGCTATCTGTATACCTCCCGGGACACACCTCACTATATTCTCCGGGGACACACCTACTATTATTTACCTGCTGGGCACACCTAACTATATACCTGCCTGGGGACACCCCTAGTACTCTATCCCTGCCGGGTTACACCTAACTATCTATATATCTCCCGGGGGGACACACCTGGCTATCTCTATATCTGCCGGGGGACACACCGGGCATCTCTATACTCCCGGGGAAAACACACCTGGCATCTTTTTAAATCTCCCGGGAGACCCCCCGGCTATCTCTAACCCCTGGGGAACACCTGGCTATCTCTATACCTCCTGGAACACACCAAAATTTTATTTTTCCTGCCGGGGAACACCTAACTTTTCTCCCCAACTAAAAAATCACGAAAAATTTCCCAAAACAAATTTTTCTATATGGTTTTGGAAAAACAAGCCAGTCACTGAAAAATCCTAAACAAACCAAAATCAAAATAACTTTTTTTTAAAATATCCCTAAAAAATACGTTCTATCTCAAGTCTACCTTAGGAAAATATTTTTTTAAAATAAAAAAACACACGTCCCTATCTAATTTCCCTATACTTAACCCAAAATAACCAAGTAATCTCCCATAAGGGGGCTAGTCCCCTTTTAGGTTTTACCCTATTAAAACACTTTAGTCCCTACAACCACCAAAACATTAACAAATAAAATTTTTTACAGTGTTTAAAGATCACAATTCAAAAAACCAAACCATCATCACTATTCCGAAGATCCCCTAAAAAAGTACTCAAAAAGGGTCCATCCATGAATAACACTGCAATTTTTCTCTTTCAATTATGGGTAAATGTCATATAATGTCCGGGGGGGAACAAAAAACATTTACCAACACATCTCAAGAAAAATCAAAAAACCCTTTTCCCGCGCGTTTCCCCCCTCCATAAAGGGGTTCATCAGGAGGACTCCTAGGGGACGTCCCCCACGACAAATTTTTATCTCCTCATAGTGATGTTACTATTTCCGTATCCAAACTTAAATTGGGTTTAATGACCGCTGTTTACCCCCCTCAGGTGCCTCACCACTCGGCCATCTTCAAATCGTATGCCATGCGCCGAAAAGTTAGGCGGCATCTGGCGACCACGCCGGGGTTGCCCGCAGCCCGATAACTCGGCATCTCAATCGCTACTGCCATGCGCCCAGAGAGGGCACCATGACAACCCCGCACCGCTCAGCCCCTCCATGCCGCCAATAGCTCGGCGTCCACAATGCTACACGCGCATGCGCTCGCCAAAGGCGGCAACATCCCGGCCAAAATCATCTCTCACGCGCCAACCAACGCGCGTCCCCCACTCAGACTCTCCCAACCACATCATCTAAATTCTCAGCGATGTTTATATAGGGCAAGATGTCCATTCTATTTCTCTCCATTCATCCCAGGGATTGGCGCAGCTCAATACCATGAGTTAAACCTATACCATCAGTGGCACGCAGCATATCAAAAAGCTTCACATTTAATATCACATCCCATAATTACATATAAAGTATACATACCACTGGGCGGCAAACAGTAAACAGCTTATATATTTATTAATATCACACATCTTGGTGGTTAGATAAAAAACAGTTTCAGTATACCACCCACCTAGTCCTCATTGCCAAATATCCCACAAGAAGATCTAAAAGAGGGATACCTAATAGACATAAGAAACATCATTTGAAAAAATGATCATACAGATGCAATGCAAGAGTATAAAGTATTCTGGATCAAGAATTATATAAAATCCGAGATAAATAGATCATATCCTAATGGCTATTCTGCCCAGATACAACCATCCATTTATATCATTATGAGCCTACAGGATACCAAAGAAACGTTGAATATATATACACCAGGAGTAGAGATGGGCGAATTTCTCAAAAATTCGATTCGGTCACTTCGCCGAATTTTCCGACAAATTCGTTCGTTCCGATTACTTCGCCATGAATCGAGTTAAAAAGCAGCTATTTCCGGCTGCACAGACCTGCAGTTGTGCTGTAGAACGTTGAGCCATGCTTAAATATGCCGAGGGAACTTGGTATGGACGACATACAATGTTGTGATTTAGTATGACACCAGAAGACAGCCGCCGCTCTTCGAATCGCTTTCACATAAATTCCCTGGGCACTAAGACGGCAAAAAGACCAAAAAACTCAAGCGGGAATGTAGCCGATAAAGTCATGCCAGCGAAAGCATGAAAAAAAACAAGCTGAGAGCTCATGTGGCAACATTAGTGACAGTAGTGTGTGAGGTGACGGCGGCAGCCACAGCAGCATGAAGGTCAGGCAGTGGCACAATGACATTCTGGAGGTGGCAAAACCGAGGAAGCCACAAGAGAGGCACCATGACTGATGAGCGGAGGTCACGGCGGCAAGCATATGATCAGGCATGTCACAATGACATTCTGGAGGTGGCAAAACAAGTATTAGGCCACAGATGGCACAATCAACACAGTGTGGGGAGGTCACGCGGCAGCAGTATGAATCACGCATGGCACAATGACATTCTGGAGCTGCTAAACAGTATTTAGCCACAGAGTGGCACAAACACACAGAGTGGAGTTCACGGCGGCAGCAGACTATGAGATCGAGGCAGTGGCACCAATGACAATCTGGATGCGGCTAAACAGTATAGGCCACAGATTGGCACAATCACAACAGTGTGGAGGTCACGGCGGCAGCATATGAGATCAGGCAGTGGCATCAAATGACATTCTGGAGGCGGCAAAACATTAATTAGGCCTCAGAGTGGGCACAATCACACAGTGTGGGAGGTCACGGCGGCAGCGTAAGAGATCAGGCAGTTGCACATGAAATTCTGGAGGTGGCAAAAGAGAGGAAGCCACAGAATGGAGCACAATGACTGAGCGCGGAGGTCACGGCGGCAGCATTATGAAGGACAGGCAGATGGCACAATGACACAGAGTGGAGGGCACGGCAGAAGTCTACAGCTGCAAGCATGAGGTCAGAGAGTGGGGCACAATGAAATTCTGGGAGGTTGGCAAAACAGGAGGAAGCCACAGGAGTGGCACAATGACTGAGAGCGGAGGTGCACGGCGGCAGCAGTATGATGTCGAGGCATGTGGCACAATGACATACTGAGGTGGCAAAACAGAGGAAGCTACAGAGTGTCACAATGACTGAGAGCGAGGTCACGGCGGCAAGCAGCCATGAGGTCAGGCAGTGGCACAATGACATCGGAGGCGGCAAAACAGTATTAGGCCACAAGTGGCACAATCCATAGTTGTGGAGTCTCACGGCGGCAGCAGTAATGAGATCAAGCAGATTGCACAATGACATTCTGGAGGTGCAAAAACAGGAGGAAGCCACAGAAGGCACAATGACTGAGAGCGGAGGTCACGGCGGCAGCAGCATGAGGTCATGCAGTTGGCACAATGACACAGTGTGGAGGGCACGGCAGAGTCACAGAGCAGCAGAGGTCAGAGAGTGGTGCACAAAGACATTCTGGAGGCGGCTAAACAGTATATAGTACACAGAGTGGCACATCACACAGTGTGAGGTCACGGCGGCAGCAGTATGAGAATCAGGCAGTGGCAACAATGACATTCTGGAGGTGGGAAAACAGGAGGAAGCCACAGAATGGCACAATGACTGAAGCGGAGGTCACGGCGGCAGCAGCATGAAAGTCAGGCAGTGGCTCAATGACACATGTGTGAGGGCAGGGCAGGTAGTCACAGCAGCACGCATGAGGTCAAGAGTGCACAATGACATTCTGGAGTGGAAAAACAGGAGGAAGCCCCCAGAGTGGCACATGACTGAGAGCGAGGCACGGCGGCAGCAGCATGAGGTCAGCAGTGGCACAATGACAATCTGTGTCGGAAAACAGTATTAGGCCACAGAGTGGCACAATCACACAAGTGTGGGAGGTCACACAGCAGCAAGCATGAAATCAGGCAATGCACAATGACATTCTGGAGTGGGGAAAACATGAGGAAGCCAACAGAATAGCACAAGACTGAGAGCGGAGTCACCGGCAGCCAGCAGAAGTCAGCATTGGCTCAAAGACAACCGTGTGGAGGGCACGGCAGAGTCACAGCAGCAGCATAGAGGTCAAGAGAGTGCCAAATGACATTCTGGAGGTAGGAAAACAGAGGAAAGCCACAAGAGTGGCACAAAGGCAGAGAGCGGAGGTCACGGCGGCAGCAGCAAAAGGTCAGGCAGAGGCACAATGACACAGTGTGGAGGCATGGGCAGCAGCCACAGCAGCAGCATGAGGTCCGGACAGTGGCACAATGACACAGAGGTGGATGTCACGACGGCAAACATCAACAGCAGCAGCAGCATGAGGTCAATAGAGTGCACAATGACAGAGTGATTATGTGGGTGGCAATACCATACCCTGTAAAGATGGTGGTATGCAGAAGGAAGAAACTGTCATCATATGTGGGCATCAGGCGGGTGGCGGCATCAGAATATGGCTGAGGCCAAGGTAAGTATGAACCCAGACTGACGTCCTAAGGCTTTGGTGTGTGGAAATCCTGGCCGATCCACCCTATTCATTCTTGACAAAGGTCAGTCGTTCCACATTTCCCGTGGACAAGCGGTTCTCCTTGGGGTAACGATGCCCCCACCAGGCACTGAACACGCCGCTCTGATGCCACACTACTGGCCGGGCAGACAGCTTCTTCCATGCAAACTCGGCAAGGATTGCGGCCACACAATCCAGTTGGCTGCCCAGTAGTCCCTCGGATCTTCGAACTGAGGTGGCAGAGTGCTGTCCAAGATAGGCCACAACCTGTTTGGTTCAGGGGACTGCTCCATTTCCTGGCTGCTGCTGCTGCTGGTGACTGCCCTCCTCACTAGGCGGGTGAAGGAACTGCTCATCAGTGACTCCAGACTTAGGTTACTACTGATGGAGCTGTTACTGCTCCTAACCCAGCCCCCAGTCCCTTCCCCAGCAGCCGCGCAGTAGGTACGTGATGGCTCTGAGGAACCCCCGGTTCAGACCTGTACCCGAGAGGGACGATGCCGCACATAGCAGCGGCCAACTGATTACGTAGGATTTCCCTATAGTATTTGAGTTTGTCTTCCCTCTCAATAGCTGGGAAAAAGGCTCCCATATTGGAACGGGACCGTAGCGAGGGTCCAATTAGGGTGGAGTGCCAAAGTCATACCCTCACCCGGATGCTTGACTATTCGGCTGTCACTAGCCAGGCAAATAGCATGCTGCGGGCCATCTGCACAAGTGACTCCGAGGGTCTTCCTGCCGTCCATTTCCACTGTATACAGCCAATGGGTGCTTGGGGGTCATCTGCCATCTTCCTCATCTCCATCCACCTTTCCTCCGCATTGCTCCTGGCTCTTCCTCTCTTGTCACCTGGTAGAAAATCCACTCTTTCAACCAGAAACAATGCTTCTAGCTCCCAATGTCCTCCTCCTCCTCCTCCATTTAAGTCCCCACCGGACTCATAGTGCCACGAGATGTATCGCCACGAGTCTTCTCCACCCCTGGGGGGTGCCGCCCAACAGATTTTTCAGCATCTGTTCAGGACATGAACTGTGGAATGACGTTATTCATCCCGTAGTCCCTGGGGACTGACAAATAACTCCGCCTCCTCGAATGGCCTCAACAACGGCATGGTATCACGCATGAGCTGCCACTGGCGACATCAAGTTACACAGGGGAGTACTGTCTGTCTGCCCCTGGATATCAAAAAATCGTAATTGGCCTTTTCTCTGTTCATAGCAGCGGTCCAACCTTTGAAGGCTGGAATTCCAGCGGGGTGGAAACATCGCATATCAGAGTGTGTATGTGGGAGTGGCCTGTTCTGCCACTTGCAATTCGAGGAGGTGTTCCTGGATTGTACGAATGTATAAAGTGCAAGGCCACATTTCCTGGCCATTTCAGATGTTCTGAAGATCGTAGGTGGAAAAGACTTCAGGAACCTTTCTCACAACAGATTGACACGTGCGCCATGCAGGGCGCATGACCATCCCCCCTCTCCTCGGTGCTGCGCCGGACCACATGTCCTCCCATAGTCCGTACTCAAGGTCCGATTTGCAGTTGGCGCGGAGAAAGCCACAACAATCGTAATTCATAGCTGCAAGACGCGGAGACAGTTCCTCCCTCTGTGTGACTATCGTTCGCCGAGGCAAGCCAGGTGTAGAACTCGAGACACCCGCTGTGCCCCTACCACATGTGGTATGATGAGCAGTACTTGTGGAGGCTGAGATGGTGGTGGTGGTGGAGGATGCGGAGCGGACATTGGCGCAGAGGTGCAGCAAGTTTGACAACGTGGAGGAGAAAGCGGCGTACTCCTGTCCAAGTTGTTGTGTGGGCCTGGGCTGGAAGCACATCACCCAGTGGCCGTAAAGGACAAGTCTGGCCCTGACCGTAGTTACATGCTCCAGAGACGTCCGCGCTGCCGTGCACCTGGAACAAACCGATAAGCTCAAGGACTGGCCCACCTCTGTTCTACATATTTATGAAGTGCTGGTACTGCGCCTTTTTGAAAAGAAATTACTACTTGGTAACCTCCATCACGGCTCGGCACAAGCATTATTTCTCTGAACAGTGCAGAGTCCATCATTTGGAAACGGAGGGACTGCAAGTACCAACAACTTGGACAGAGCACGTCAGGCAGCTGCACCTTAGATGGTTTGACCACAGTACAGTTGTCTCTTTTGCAATCCGCCTCGCTGACACGACTGCTGGCGCCATGATACGAGGAGCAGGATCATCTGACCGGGAGATGATGTCAAAGAGAACAGCTCCCTTCCTGCAGAGGTGGAGGAGCATTGACTGGCTTGCAATGGCAGCAATGCCACTGGCGCCTGCAGCTGTTCTGCGGCGGCAGGATGGACACCAACATCCTGAGCCACGTTTCTCCAGGCCACCGATGGTTACGCTGCATGAGATGACGCAGGGCCGTGGGTGCAAATGTTAGCTCCCTTTCACGCTTCACTTTCTGCCCACAGATTCTACATAGACCAATATTCGCTCCTCCGGTGTCATAGCAAAGAACGGCTGGCCACACTCGCCGAGTATCGTATTTTAAACCGCCAACGCCCGCACTGAGTGACTACTGCGCCGCTGCCTGGCTGAGCCCCTGTGCTGCTACTTTCTTGGACCTGCGAACGGTTTTTTTAACCCAGAACCGTGCCTGCATTGGCTTCCCGACCTCAACACTGCTGCTATCCAGCGACTCACGGCCACACGACCCACTTGCTGGCATGCGCTGTGCTGCCTGACGCGCAGATGGGGTGGCTGACCGCCCCGTCTTTCTCCTACGATGAAGAAGGCCCCTTGCCTCACACGTCTCCCAGTGCGGTCAGCTACATCACATCTATTTGTGTTTCAACTCACTGCTGTTCCTCAATCACCGGTCTTGGGTATGCAGAGCTGACCGCTCACGAACATGACCTCCCATGCACTCTCCACAAACTATACCTTTTGGTGCCGCCTACTGCAAGAAAGCAGCGATATGGCCCCTTTTATCGCTGCCAAGGTACTGCTGACTGCCCCACCGCCTCAAATTGTACATCCACGCTATATAGTGGCGCAGAGCCCAGACCACATAGTAGATTTCTGGCTGAGGGAACCGGATGGGACAGAGGCGGGCTGAGGACAGGTGAGGGCCGCTGACCCGCTCCGGGCCATGCCAACTAATTGTTGTGTCTGAGGTTCCCACCGACTCTTGGCTGGGGTTGTCAGATGTCATCTGGGAGGAAGAGGATGACCTAGTCAACCAATCAAGAACCCTTGGGTTGCTGAACAACACACGCCGCTAGATGACAGCGGCAGTTGTGGCCTCACCGAGTGACCCCTGCTGCGACGTCCCCTTGCTGTGCTGCGACCTGGGCCTGTTCCAGGAATGTTTGTGCCACTGCCACTCGCAGGTGCAGAGCCTGCCACCTCTCTGTCTGACATACTGTTTGTTCTAAAATGTACAGACACTGTTTGATGATGATATCTGTATATGATAAATATACACCCTGTTTTTTGACTCCAAATGAACCCAGTAACAAGCTTGGGTAACCCTTGGATATAAATTGCGCTCCACAAATGGCCAGGAAAAATTACTTGTATGTGTCGTTTAAAAACACTGTGTGTTTTACTAAATGTAAAAGCACAAACAGGCTTAATTAACCTTCGGACATGAATTAGGCTACAGGAAAAATGTATATATTTTGGCGTTGAAAAAGACGGTTTATTTTTGTCAGCACACCAGCAAAACAACGCTTAATTAACCCCTGGATGTAAATTGCGCCAAAGAATTGAGCCCCACAAACTAGTAGCTTTGTAGCGTGTTACAATTGCGTGTTTTCTACGCCACACAACAAGAGATACAGTTGTAATTAACCTTTGCTTGTGAATTAGGCTACAGGAAAATTTATATATTTTGGCGTTGAAAAAGACGGTTTATTTTTGTCAGCACACCAGCAAAACAACGCTTAATTAACCCCTGGATGTAAATTGCGCCAAAGAATTGAGCCCAACAAAATAGTAGCTTTGTAGCGTGTTACAATTGCGTGTTTTCTACGCCACACAACAAGAGATACAGTTGTAATTAACCTTTGCTTGTGAATTAGGCTACAGGAAAAAATTATATATTTTGGCGTTGAAAAAGACGGTTTCTTGGGGTCAGCACACCAGCAAAACAACGCTTAATTAACCCCTGGATGTAAATTGCGCCAAAGAATTGAGCCGCCCCAAACTAGTAGCTTTGTAGCGTGTTTTCAATTGCGTGTTTTCCTACGCCACACAACAAGAGATACAGTTGTAATTAACCTTTGCTTGTGAATTAGGCTACAGGAAAAATTTATATATTTTGGCGTTGAAAAAGACGGTTTCTCTTTGTCAGCACACCAGCAAACAACGCTTAATTAACCCTGGATGTAAATTGCGCCAAAGAATTGAGCCCACAAACTAGTAGCTTTGTAGCGTGTTACAATTGCGTGTTTTCTACGCCATTCTACGCCACACAACAAGAGATACAGTTGTAATTAACCTTTGCTTGTGAATTAGGCTACAGGAAAAATTTATATTTTGCGTTGAAAAAGACGGTTTCTTGGTCAGCACACCAGCAAAACAACGCTTAATTAACCCCTGGATGTAAATTGCGCCAAAGAATTGAGCCGCACAAACTAGTAGCTTTGTAGCGTGTTACAATTGCGTGTTTTCTACCCACACAAAAGAGATACAGTTGTAATTAACCTTTGCTTGTGAATTAGGCTACAGGAAAAATTTTATATATTTTGGCGTTGAAAAAGACGGTTTCTTTGTGTCAGCACACCAGCAAAACAACGCCTAATTAACCCCTGGATATTAATTTCGCCAAATAATTGAGCCCCACAAACTAGTACTTTGTAGCGTGTTACAATTGCGTGTTTTCACGCCACACAACAAGAGATACAGTTGTAATTAACCTTTGCTTGTGAATTAGGCTACAGGAAAAATTTATATATTTTGGCGTTGAAAAGACGGTTTATTTTTGTCAGCACACCAGCAAAACAACGCTTAATTAACCCCTGATGTAAATTGCGCCAAAGAATTGAGCCGCACAAACTAGTAGCTTTGTAGCGTGTTACAATTGCGTGTTTTCTACGCCACACAACAAGAGATACAGTTGTAATTAACCTTTGCTTGTGAACTTTTGCTACATGTAAATATTATATATTTTGGGTTGAAAAAGACGGTTTATTTTTGTCAGCACACCAGCAAAACAATGCTTAATTAACCCCTGGATGTAAATTGCGCCAAAGAATTGTGCCCCACAAACTAGTAGCTTTGTAGCGTGTTACAATTGCGTGTTTTCTACGCCACACAACAAGAGATACAGTTGTAATTAACCTTTGCTTGTGAATTAGGCTACAGGAAAGATTAAAAATAATTTGCGTTGAAAAAGACGGTTATTTTTGTCAGCACACCACAAAACAACGCTTAATTAACCCCTGGATGTAAATTGCGCCAAAGAATTGAGCCGCACAAACTAGTAGCTTTGTAGCGTTACAATTGCGTGTTTTCTACGCCACACAACAAGAGATACAGTTGTAATTAACCTTTGCTTTTGAATTAGTTTACACCAAAAAATTATATATATTTTGGCGTTGAAAAAGACGGTTTCTTTTGGTCAGCACACCAGCAAAACAACGCTTAATTAACCCTGGATGTAAAATTGCGCCAAAGAATTGAGCCCACAAACTAGTAGCTTTGTAGCGGTTACAATTGCGTGTTTTCTACGCCACACAACAAGAGATACAGTTGTAATTAACCTTTGCTTGTGAATTAGGCTACAGGAAAATTTATATATTTTGGCGTTTAAAAAGACGGTTCTTGGGTCAGCACACCAGCAAAAACAACGCTTAATTAACCCTGGATGTAAATGCGCCAAAGAATTGAGCCGCACAAACTAGTAGCTTTGTAGGTTTACAATTGCGTATTTTCTACGCACACAACAAGAGATAAAAGTTGTAATTAACCTTTGCTTGTGAATTAGGCTACAGGAAAAATTTTTATATTTTGGCTTTAAAAAGACGGTTCTTGGGTCAGCACACCAGCAAAACAACGCTTATTTAAAACCCCGGGATGAAAATTTGCGCCAAAGAATTAAGCCGCAAAAACTACAGCTTTGTACGTGTTACAATTGCTGTTTTCACCCACACAACAAGAATACAGTTGTAATTAACCTTTTTCTTGGAATTAGGCTACAAAAAAAATTTATTATTTTGGCTTTGAAAAAGACGGTTTCTTGGGGTCAGCAACCACAAAACAACGTTAAATTTAAACCCCCGGATTAAATTGCGCCAAAAAAATTCAGCCGCACAAACTGTAGTTTGTAGCGGTTACAATGCGTGTTTTTTTACGCCACACAACAAGGATACATTGTAAAAAACCTTTGCTTTGAATTAGGTACAGGAAAAATTTAATAATTTGGTGTTAAAAAAAGACGGTTTCTGGGGTCAGACACCACAAAACAACGCAAATTTTAACCCCCTGGATGTAAATTGCGCCAAAGAATTGAGGCCCAAAAATGAAGGGTATTTGTATTTAAAAAATGCGGGTTCTTTAAAAATACAACAGGAAGGCTAAGATCCCACTTGGATATTAAATGATAGCACTGAAATGGACGCACATGGATTTCAGACCCAATACCCCAAAAAAATTAGAAATAGAACATTAAGAAAACATCCTTGAGCAAGTGAGAAAACCCCCCAAAAATCGCTGTAAAAAATCAATTCTTCAGTAAGAGTATCAGGGGCAGCACCTTCCCTGATGGCACAGTGAAGGATGTGAGCTCCCGGGGGTCACGCCCCCACTTATATAGTGCGGGAAACGCACAGAATCCCCGCCGTCCTGATTGGCTTTTACCTCTGCACATGTCTGCAGGCTATGCCCTTCTTCCTCCCCGAGTGCTTTTTCCCCATTTAGTGCATGTCTCGCAGCCCTTTTATCAATCAAAAGCACACTTCGCACCAGAAGACCCCCCAAAAAACACTTCGTTCCGAACCGCAGTTTTCCTGAAATTTAAAAAGAATTCCATTCGTAGAATAATTCCCCATCCTAGTGACAATTGACCAAAATTCACCCAAATTTTTTTTTTAACTGCTCGTCCATGCTCATAAATTTTCTCCCCCCCACACGTTATGCGGAGATGAATCTCAAAATTGCAAATTAAAAAGGATCGACTCATTAAGGGAAACCCTAGGGAATATTTTCATCAGATGGGTGCTTTTGTTTTGGTTCCCCAGCAGAATTTTACACCATTGTTTATGGGCCTGTCCCGAGATCACACACTACTGGGAAAACATAGCCACCTACTGTATATACAAAGACACTTAGTGTCCTCATTTCACCTGAGTGCGTCTTGGGCCTTGTTCGGCTTTGCAGATGGGGAAACATTTTCCTATACAAACAGGGAGATACAGCTCCTACATCTATTGTCAGCCTCGGCCAGGAAGACAATGCTCCAATTCTGGCTACAACCTACAAGCCCAAACTTCACACAGTTCATGGAGAATTGTACCTTTTTACTGAGGATTAGGTGGAGGCAATGCAACATAAAGAGAGATGGGTGGGAAAGTTTTTTTGTCTCTGGGGGGGATTCATAGAGACCATGCCACATGGCATAAGACAAAAAATACACTCCTGTTTCGGACTGACATCATGGTACTTACGTCAACAGCTCGCAGGTATAGAACCACTTACCCTAGGCTCCCAGGGGCAATCTTTGGAGGGGCAACCAGATGAACACGCAATAATGGATAGGTTAGAACCCCTGTTTGACCACTAGCTATTACTATATGGAAATGGCGGTGAACATACATGAACCCATGAATAGCGTCTACGACGGCACTACCACCTCGTTGAAGTGGAATAACCAATGGGGCGATTGCAAAATGTTCCAGATATTCTAGGTCTCAGAGGGGGGTTGGGCGGCGTACGTGGGGGGATAGGATGGGGAAGTGAAATTTCTGCAATTGATTACGCTGCTATGTATAACATTTCTCTAAATGCGTTTTGGGTGTAAAGTTTTTTATTGTTAGCAGTCTTTTGTTAAATAGGTAAATTATAAAGAAAAAAGGACCATATATGTACCTGAAGGTTAAAATATCTTCTTTTTCTAGCTTTATGGAAATTGGAAAGTTTTAAAACAATTTTTTATGTTTTTTCTTTGATATAGGGTGTCACGTGCTATTTATCTGTCGGTATTTTCTGTCTGTTGGTCCAAATAAAGACAATTAAAAAAAAAAAAAAAGAAAGGTTTAGATGCCTACCTGGAACTAAAGAATATTAATGCGTACGTAGCTATGTAAAATTCTGGATCCTGGCTGGTGGAGGCTCTGGGGTCAGAGATATGGTCTCCACTGGAGCAGATTGGTTCTTGCCTTGTGGGTTCCAGGGCATTAACCAGTGGTGAGGCTGTGCTTAATGTCCTTGTCTCTCTCCCTTCACCCACATTTTCCCCACCCTTGGTTTAACTTGATGAACACGTGTCTTCTTTTAACCACACTAACTATGTAACTAATCAATGTAGCCGATCGCACTTGGGAGCCGGGTGAAGCAAGCAAGGCTGGGACAAGGTAATGTGCCCTAGTTAAACAAGACATAAAGTTCCCTTAAAATGGAAAATTCAGCCCACTCCAAGCCTCCTTGTGCCCCCTTTTCTCCCTGGGAAGAAGTGGCGCCCTACGTGGTCGCCTACCCTCGACTACCCATTGTCCCGGCCCTGGAAACATTCCATTTTCTCGACATTAAGTTTTAGGAGATGGGAGGAGAAGAAGGAGGATTTGGACGACAGACAATCTGGGATCTTGGACAGTAGAGAGTTAATGTCTGGGCCGGAGATGTAAAGTTGGGTGTCATCAGCATACTGATGGTTTTGAAAGCCATGTGATGCTATGAGATGACCCAGATCAACAGTGTACAAGGGCTTCATCATTATCATTGGGAAAAGAGAACGGCAGCTTGCGTGTCAGGCAGTGGTGCAGCCCGTAAGTCGGTAGTGTGGCCGGGAGTCAGCAGGCTGGCAGCAGTGCGAGGTTGGGAGCCAAACAGCCACGATTTAGACCAACCACTTTGCAGGTCCCAGAAAGTAGCGGCACATGGGCTCAACGGGTCAGCGGCGTTAACAGTCAGTTACTGCGGAGCTTTGGTGGTAAAATCACCTACTCGGGGGTGTACCAGTTTTTTGACAAGACACCAGAGGAGGCAAACATAACTATATGTAGAATCTGTGGGCAGAAAGTAAAGTGTGAACAGGTACCTAATGTTGGCACCACGGCCCTGCATCAACATCATAAAGTGTCACCACCGCGTTTCAGATGTGGTGGTCCATCCTGTTCCCAAAACAGCACACCCACCCAGTGGCACGCTTCCCATTTCAAGCAGTCAAGGCTTCACCACCTCTGCCAAAGACAACTCCCTGTCTTTTCCATCACCTAACGGTCCAGATACTCCTGCTCCTCGGCACTCAGCTGTGGGAGGAGACGCCCAACTCCAAAACCTCACTGTATTTCCTCTTCAGCTTCAATGCAGGTCCCACCCACCAGCACCCGCAGGGCTTACACTCCCTCTCCTTCCGGAGATACTAAACAAAGTCCTCCCCCTTTCCCTCTACTGATGGCCATATTTGTGCAGTCAATTCCCCACTTCCTGTTGTCAGCCATATTGCTGCACCCGAACCACCCGAACTTCCTGTTGGCCATCTTGTTCCTCCTCATCCGTCCCCTGACATAGGTATTTCTGGGTCACAGGTCAACAGTGGCCATCTTGCTGCCAGTAATAACATTCAAATTGATAGTATGCATTGTATTCCAAAAGAACCAACAGTAAATCATACAGTCTGCACTTCCCCCTATGAAAGGAGAGAAGGATAGCACTACACCGCTGGCTGTCTCACCGCTCACCCCACAGCCATTATATCCGCTAATCACCCCTTCGGGAACATTTTATATTCCATCCTCTGTTGTTGACCCTATCCTCACTCTCAATTCCTACCATCAAACAAATCGATCACGGATATTTGCCTACTGCCTCTCCTTCTCAGTGTCCCCCGCATGATAGATTTAAACGTGCACCGAGAATATACTATTATTGCAAAAGGACTGGCCATATTATCAGAAATTGCCGGACTAGAAAACGGGATGAAGCCAACCATCAAGGCTATGTTCCTCAACCATCAGCATTCCACAATCCTCAGTAATGCAGGCCTACACTGGCCAGGAATACTGCCCTTACTGAACCACAAACATTCTCCTTAACCTGCTCCTCTTCCTGCTACACTGAAGAATTTATGTCACGGGGGTCGTGGGCTCCGCTGCCCCCCGCGACCCTCACCCTGCTCGCAGAGGGTCTGGCGCGGCGGCCGCGGCTGCCCGCGACCATTCCTCTGCTGTCCCGGCCCCGGCGCCGCTTCACTTACCCATCCGCGCTCCTGTGAATGCCGCTCCTGCCTGTCCTGGCCGCCGTGCGCGTGGCCGCTGCTTAAGCGTGGCCGGCGTCTCTAGATTTAAAGGGCCAGCGTCCCGATAATTGGTCTATTATCGGGCGCTGGTTCTATTTAAGGTATCCGCCCCCAGCACTTCCTGCCAGTCTGTTGGTGTGTTTTTGGTGCGTTTAGAGAGTATTGGAGTTCTGTCTTGATTACCCGTGTACCAGTCCGCTTGCTTACGTTTCCTGACCTTGCCTGTTTGCCGCCTGCCCTGACCGTCTGCCCGCCTCTGACTACTAACCTCTGCTGCCTGCCCTGACCTTTTGCCTGTCCCCGACTACGCCTCCGGATTGCGTTTCTGTACCACGCTGTACCCCGGCCGCCATCGCAGGCTAGTCATGTCGGGGGTAACGATCTGGTAGCCTCATGCCGCAGCAAGTCCATCCCGCTTTGCGGCGGGCTCTGGTGAAAACCGGGGCTACTTAGATTCCATTCCCTGGTGTGGCTTAGCTATCATCGCTTGCGTTGGCCCAGCGGATCCACTCCTCTGTTACAATTTATACCACTAATCTTACACTCATTTGTTTTGCAAATCCAGATCATTAAGCATAATATTATCCTTTTCCTGTATACAAACTATTGACCACTAATTTTCCTGTGTTGTTCAAGTATTCATCTCTTCCTCTTGAGCTTCTCATATAGATCCCTTCCGAAGTCTGGTTGCTGGCCCTGAAGATGTTTTCAGCCTCTCCATTACATTTCTTCCGGAAAACAATTTACCATCGCTCCTAACCTTTCTTCATACCTTTGCCAGTACAGTCCAGAAGAAGGTTGCCCTTCTATCATATGTGTCGCTTTGCACACTATTTGTTTTCAACAAGCTTGGATCCTGGAGCACTCTGAAAACCAAATGCCTTACTGATGATTACAAGCCAGCTGTGATGTCCACTCCCTCACCTACCATTCGCATTCTACTACAGACTTTCTAGGCCTCATCGTTGTCAGTCACTAATGAATACCCAGCGCCTCTGATTTAATGCAAACTCTTTATGCCTCATTCCTGGACATTTCTTTAACTCACAGACTATATACTGTAGCCCTAGCTTACTTTCTGACACTCACTCAGCTTATTCTCATATCTCCTGATCTGGGTGTCCAGGCTACTAACAACCTTTCAACCTACCTGTTTAAGATCTGTTGTTGCTACACTCCTTGACAAATTTAACATAACATATAGGGCCATCCAGTGATTATTGTGGCCCCTCATGACCTCGTAAGGATCCTGAAACAATCCCACCAACCTCGTCTCATTAAGTAATGTAATCTTCGCCTACGATGCTCATTATTGATGCCTGAGAAACCGTTACCATGCTTCCTCTCTCAAGGGGGGGGATGTTGGAGATCATACCGCAACAGATATTCCTCTCCATGACTGCCTTCAACAATGGAAGCTGAAACATCACATCTTCCTACTGTCTCTACTTCCAAGCTGGAGGATCCACATTATGTCTTCTTTACGGATGGATCCAGGTTTGCAGATGACCGAGGATGATTCCATACAGGATCTGCTGTGGTTACCTTGCAACGGAACTGTGAAAGCTGTTTCTTTACCTTCTAGGATATCAGCCCAAGTCACAGATCTTAAGGCTGTGACTGAAGCTTGTAAGCTTGCTGAAGGAAAGACTGTCAACGTATACACCAACTCAGCCTACACATAAGGCGGTGCTCATCAGCCTTAAGTGGGCCGCTCTGCAAGGTTTCCAGTCAGCTAGTGGAACGCCAATCAGGAACAATGAAGTCCTACAAGCCTTAATGGATGCTCTCAAGCTGCCTGCCAAGGTAGCTGTCCTGAAGATCAGAGCGCATGAAGACATAGGAAGCGAAAGGCATATACAATGCTTTTCAGGCTGCAAAGGCTGTGGCTTGTCTCCCAGTAATTCGAGAGAAAGCAGGGTTGGTTGTAGATGTATCAATAAGAAGAAAAGAAGAAAGACAGAGGAAAGAAGAAGATGGAGAACAGAGTCAAGAACAAGACGTGCTGAACCCAGATGTTAATTTGATGAAACAATTTCAAGCCCAAAAAGAGGAGTTGGAGGGAAGAGGGAGCGGAGATACACCAAGATAGATTCTGGAAGAAGAATGATAAACAATGGGCTCACAGTACTACCCACAAAAGACCAAATCAGATGATATTTCCCATCAACAGGATATATTTAACACCCAGAATTCCCATTACAGCAAATAACCGTATCAGAAGATGTGAAATATGCATCATTTGCAACCTGGAAGTATCAGTCCAAACACAGAAGAAACAACAAGTCAGTCCCTTTCCAAAGTATTCAGATCAACTACAGTACATTGAATTACCCAAGAGTGGGGGAATACATGTTGTAGAATGGCCTGAGGCCTAAAAGGCGTACCCCTAATATGGCTGCCAGAACTAACGTGGAAAGAATTTACTGATAAAATTGATGTGGCAGATTTGGATCCCCCGAAGTTATTGAGTCAAACCAAGGACCTGGCTTCACATCAGAAGTAAAACCCGAGACATTTGGAAGCTAGTACGGGCTGACCCCAACACCCCGTATTATACAAAGAGTACAGGATAAGTCGATAAAATGAGTGCCACAATTACAAACCAAATTCTCAAAGCCGTAAGGAAGCATCTCTCCCCTGGCCAGAAATCCTACCCATTGCCCTGTACTCTATCAGAAACACCCCTAGACAGTCCCACTAGTCTTACACCCTATGAAATATTGTCCGCAGCAACCTCGGTTCGAATCCGAGTCATGGCACCAAATGATAAGTACAGTTTAACCCTTTGTCTGTACTCTTGCCAAATTGCTACCTCTTCCAAATTAATATATATTTGCTTTAACAGCTGGAGCCCTAGGAAGTACCATCCACACAGATTTGTCTGGAAGGCAAGTCTGTTTTATTATCAGGAAGTAGAAGATTTTATAGTGTGTGATACGTATACATTGTGTTGTTTGATCATTGGTTAACTGACATTTGAGGGGACGAGTTAATAAGGAACCAAAGTTATAGTTCATGTATGGTAATATACATTTTTGTTTGCGTTGCCAAATTTTAAAGCGTTCGAGTTGTTTACTGTGCCGGGAACTGGATGGTGAAACAAATGTTCTTACGCCATTTTTAGTCTGTTTTGCTTAAGTAGCTTCTTGTAATCCATAGGGAATCTATTTTTAATGTCCTCAGCGTCATCCAGAAACAAGTACATTCTAGAGGTAATTCTCTTGCAAAGCTGTGCATTTTCAAGCATATTATTACTGATTTTAACTGGTCAAGGGAAATAGAAATAGAGAATGATTCATGCAAATAGTATATAGACAGTTTCTAGATATAATCAATGGATATGAAAGGTACAAACAGAGTTCTAATGTTTTCAATCAATTCTTAATGAATTCCCACACCTGACACCAGCAGTCGTTCACCTAGACGATTGACAAGAGACAGCAGTATGCGTCTAGCCATCCCTAAGTGCAGAAGCTGACCGTGCTCCTGTCCAAGTTGGTGGTACTGCTATCCCTCCCTTTTCAAGTGGTGGACTCAGTACCATTCAGAGAACTGGCCAGGAAACTTTACATTCACTTCGGCCATTTCTACACCGCCAAGCACACCCTCCTTGAGCTGAACAGAACAGAAAAAACAGAAACAGAGAAAAACAGGAATTAATGAACAGGGGGAAATTGATGAACAGGGAGTAATTGATGAACAGCGGCAAATTGATGAACAGGGGCAAATTGATGAACAGGGGCAAATTGATGAACAGGGGCAAATTGATGAACAGGAATAAATATATTAACGGGGAGTAATTGATGAACAGGGGGAAATTGATGAACATGGGAAAATTGATGAACAGAGAAAGGCCATTAATGGTTTATGGATGATCCAAGCAGACAGGAGTACACCCCTGTGTACTTTTAATGTCGGTCAGTGGCAGCTCATGCGTGACACCTGCCGTTTGCTCAGGACCTTTCATGTGGACACGTTATTTGTCAGTCGCCAAGACTATGGATATGACAGGCGGAGCGGATGGAAACACTTTCTCTATAGGCTCTAAAGATTATTATTATTATTATTATTATTATTTATTTTATAGTCTTGGGGGCGGTTGTGTGAGGCGCCTTTTCCATTACAAATGCAGCTAAAGAATTTCCACAGCTTTCAAAATCTGGACACCTAGATACAAGTTCAGCAAACTTTTCCTTTATCACCTGAGTTATCTGTTCATGAACAAATGAATGTTTATCAACTTGCTTCATAAACCACTTGAAATCTTTGTGGATGTAATTTGTTCTACCGGTAACAGGGGAGGGCCTCCAGAAAGGGCTTGTGTTTTTACTTTCTGTAAGTTGGACATACGATTTCACATTCTTCATACTGAAGTTCATCCAAAACCAGTTTTGAAGCATTTGCTTTTGCTTCTTTTTTGTACTGTCCCATTCCAGCTTTGTACTGAATTCCATCAAAAAATGGCACAGAATGCAAAATCAGAACCTAAAACATTCCCTGTAGTTATGGTATCCTTCAGTTCAAGTTCCATATGCTGCATTTGAACAAACTGGTGTAACGCAGAAACTGGATTCAAACCACCACATTTATACTTCAGGAGTGTTTGATCGTCAGTGCTGTCCTCCTCAACAGTCTTGGTATGCAGAGGCTTTACCGCTCGCCAAAAAACCTCCTATGCCACTCTCCACATCAATACTGCAAGAAGCACGGGATGTCTGCCCCACCTCTTCGTTGCCAAGTAGCTGCTGACTGTCTTCAAATTGTTCGTCCTCGCTGTATAGTGGCACTGAGCCCAGACCACATACTAGTTCTCTGGCTGAGGGACCCAAACGGGACAGAGGCGGGTTGAGGACAGGTGAGGGGCGCTGACCTGTTCCCGGGCCATGCCAACTAAGAGTTGTATCTGACGAACCCACCGACTGTTGGCTAGGGTTGTCAGATGTCATCTGGGATGAAGTCGATGACCTACTCAACCAATCAAGAACCCTTGAGTTGCTGATCAACACACGGCCGCTACATGACACCGGCAGTTCTGGCCTCACCGAGTGACCCCTGCTGCGACATCCTCTAACTGTGCTGTGACCTGTGCCTGCTCCAGGAATGTTTGTGCCACTGCCACTCGCATATGAAGAGCCTGTCACCTCTCTGTCTGACATACTGTTCAAAAATGCAAATCCAGCTTGGAGAAAACCTGTAACAGCTGGAGCCCCAGGAAGTACCATCCACACAGATTTGTCTGGAAGGCAATTCTGTTTTATTATCAGGAAGTAGAAGCTTTTATAGTGTGTGATACGTATACATTGTGTTGTTTGATCATTGGTTAACTGACATTTGAGGGGACGAGTTAATAAGGAACCAAAGTATAAGTTCATGTATGGTAATATACATTTTTGCATGCGTTGCACAATTTTAAAGCGTTCGAGTTGTTTACTGTGCCGGACACTGGATGGTGAAACAAATGTTCTCTACGCCATGTTAGTCTGTTTTGCTTAAGCTAGCTTCTTAGTAATCCATAGGGAATCTATTTTTAATGTCCTCAGCGTCATCCAGAACAAGTACATTCTAGAGGTAATTCTCTTGCAAAAGCTGTGCATTTTCAAGCATATATTATCTGATTTAACTGGTCAAGGGAAATAGAAATAGAGAATGATTCATGCAAATAGTATATAGACAGTTTCTAGATATAATCAATGGATATGAAAGGTACAAACAGAGTTCTAATGTTTTCAATCAATTCTTAATGAATTCCCACACCTTACACCAGCAGTCGTTCACCTAGACGATTGACAAGAGACAGCAGTATGCGTCTAGACATCCCTAAGTGCAGAAGCTGACCGTGCTCCTGTCCAAGTTGGTGCTACTGCTATCCCTCCCTTTTCAAGTGGTGGACTCAGTACCATTCAGAGAACTGGCCAGGAAACTTTACATTCACTTCGGCCATTTCTACACCGCCAAGCACACCCTCCTTGAGCTGAACAGAACAGAAAAAAAAGAAACAGAGAAAAACAGGAATTAATGAACAGGGGGAAATTGATGAACAGGGAGTAATTGATGAACAGCGGCAAATTGATGAACAGGGGCAAATTGATGAACAGCGGCAAATTGATGAACAGGGGCAAATTGATGAACAGGAATAAATATATTAACGGGGAGTAATTGATGAACAGGGGGAAATTGATGAACATGGGAAAATTGATGAACAGAGAAAGGCCATTAATGGTTTATGGATGATCCAAGCAGACAGGAGTACACCCCTGTGTACTTTTAATGTCGGTCAGTGGCAGCTCATGCGTGACACCTGCCGTTTGCTCAGGACCTTTCATGTGGACACGTTATTTGTCAGTCGCCAAGACTACGGATATGACAGGCGGGGCGGATGGAAACACTTTCTCTATAGGCTCTAAAGATTATTATTATTATTTATTTTATAGTCTTGGAGGCGGTTGTGTGAGGAGCCTTTTCCATTACAAATGCAGCGAAAGAATTTCCACAGCTTTCAAAATCTGGACACCTAGATACAAGTTCAGCAAACTTTTCCTTTATCACCTGAGTTATCTGTTCATGAACAAATGAATGTTTATCAACTTGCTTCATAAACCACTTGAAATCTTTGTGGATGTAATTTGTTCCACCGGTAACAGGGGAGGGCCTCCAGAAAGACTTGTGTTTTTACTTTCTGTAAGTTGGACATACGATTCACATTCTTCATACTGAAGAAGTTCATCCAAAACCAGTTTCAAAGCATTTGCCTTTGCTTCTTTTTTGTACTGTCCCATTCCAGCTTTGTACTGAATTCCATCAACAATGGCACAGAATGCAAAATCAGAACCTAAAACATTCCCTGTAGTTATGGTATCCTTCAGTTCAAGTTCCATACGCTGCATTTGAACAAACTGGTGTAACGCAGAAACTGGATTCAAACCACCACATTTATACTTCAGGAGTGTTTGATCATCAGTGCTGTCCTCCTCAACAGTCTTGGTATGCAGAGGCTGACCGCTCGCCAAAAAACCTCCTATGCCACTCTCCACATCAATACTGCAAGAAGCACGGGATGTCTGCCCCACCTCTTCGTTGCCAAGTAGCTGCTGACTGTCTTCAAATTGTTCGTCCTCGCTGTATAGTGGCACTGAGCCCAGACCACATACTAGTTCTCTGGCTGAGGGACCCAAACGGGACAGAGGCGGGTTGAGGACAGGTGAGGGGCGCTGACCTGTTCCCGGGCCATGCCAACTAAGAGTTGTATCTGACGAACCCACCGACTGTTGGCTAGGGTTGTCAGATGTCATCTGGGATGAAGTTGATGACCTACTCAACCAATCAAGAACCCTTGGGTTGCTGATCAACACACGGCCGCTACATAATACCGGCAGTTCTGTCCTCACCGAGTCACCCCTGCTGCGACATCCTCTTACTGTGCTGTGACCTGTGCCTGCTCCAGGAATGTTTGTGCCACTGCCACTCGCATATGAAGAGCCTGTCACCTCTCTGTCTGACATACTGTTCAAAAATGCAAATCCAGCTTGGAGAAAACCTGGGCGCCGCGGAGCCGATCGAAAAGTTCCATGATCAGAGGCAGCGGGTAACGGTTCTTCACCGTGATTTTATTTAGACCACGGTAGTCGATGCACGGACGTAAAGAGCCATCTTTTTTCTCAACGAAAAAGAATCCGGCACCGGCTGAAGACGTGGACTTACGGATAAAACCCCTCTGGATGTTCTCCCGTATATAGGCCAACATGGCTTCGGTCTCAGGAACAGACAGCAGGTAAACTCTGCCACGAGGAGGGCTTGTCTATAATATGAGGTACTTGTAATCCCTTATTATCCGCGTTTGTTCAAGGTTGCTGTACCAGGAACCTCCAATTCCTGCTATATGAATACTTGAAAAAAATACTTGAAGCAACCAATTATGTATAAAATCTTCAAACTTTACTTCTTACAAAATATAAAACATATCATAGCCTAATTAGGCTTACCGCACATTTTTCATCCTATGAAGGGTAGCAGAACAACGCTCATTCCATTCGTGGAAGAATTCAAAGTCCCATGTAGGTACGTTTGTAGAGGAGTGGAGCCGCTGCACTCGGTACAGAGCACCTGCGACGTTTCAGAGGTGAAGACCTCTTTCTTCAGGCATGCGCACTAGAATAAACACCACACTTATATAGGGAACATAAATTAACCTGTTAATGCCTAAGCTATCTAGCTATCCTACAATGCGGCAATTCTAGTCACCAGAAACTACTACAGACTAAACTTACTCTTTTTATTTACAGATACGATTTAAAACTAAGGATCTCATTTAAGCCTTTTGGTATACATGAATCTAAATAGAAGATCCAAAAAGCTTCACGCTGCAATAACTTGTTAGGCAGAGTTGTTAGATCAAACAACTCTGCCTAACAAGTTATTGCAGCGTGAAGCTTTTTGGATCGTCTATTTAGATTCATGTAGGGATGGGGCAGCAACGAGTTCGCCTGCAGCCCGGACACCGGGCTGCGGCGCCACTCGTGACACTTATGTTGTATAGAACAACACTTTGTATTTTACTGAATATAAAAGCACAACCACGCTTAATTACCTCTTGGATATAAATTGCACTCCAGAAAGGCCCAGATGGAATTAAAATGTATACGGGGCAGAATTAGATCCACCCCGGACTTGAATTACAATACCCCACAAACTAAATCAAAAGGATAACGGAAGAGGAGCAGTCTCTGATAAAAGCAGTGACACCCCTCCCCCCCAACGCAAATCACTTTTAAAAGCAATTTCCCTTGTGTGAGATCTCTGCTGCTGCAGCAGCCGCTTATGTCACGGCACAACAAGAGCAGTGTGAGGAACGAGCATGGCGTAAACACATGCGTAAACACATGGAGTAAACACTAGCAAAGAAACACCAACAAGGAAGGTGTAGGTTGCAGGTGACCAGACGTCAGAGATGCGCTGGCACTTTAAATTTTAAAGAGCCAACACACATGGCACCCAGGGCTGGCTGGAGAGGAAAGCAATGCGGGAGCAGAAAGAGGCGAGTAACGCATGGCATGACGTGTCAGAACATGAGAGCATCTGTGGTCTGGAGCGGGAGCTGTGATGCGCAATGTGACAATACTCCCTCCTTTAAACCATTACCGCCGGAGCCAGTTTTGGCCTTCCTGACAGAGCCCTGGTTTTAATATCTGACGTGTCACTTTATGTGAGAATAACTTTTTGACACTTTTACCTATCCAAGTTATTCAGAGATTGTTTTCTCGTGACACATTGTGCTTTAAGTTAGTAATACATTTTGGTCCAAAAAGTCCTTGTTTATTTGTGAAAAATATAAAAATACCATGAAAATTTTCAAAAATTAGCAATTTTCAAAGTTCAAAAATTTCTGCGTGTAAGACGGAACGCAGTTCCGCCATTGTTTTTGGGCTTCATTTTTACAGTATTCGCCATACAGGATAAATGAAGGGATAACTTTACTATGGGGGTCAGTACAATTACAATTATATAAATTTTATATAGTTTTTTATGTTTTATTACTTTTTCACAATAGAAGTGAGTTCATAACAAATTGCGTCTTTATGTTGTCCTATTTTGACAGCCACAGCTTTTTAAATTTTTTTTGCATACGGAGCTGATTGTAACGCTTTGCGTGGATATGTTATGGAGACCAGTAGCTGGTAGGGGGAGGGGTGCACAACAGCAAACCGTCAGAAGGAGTAAAAGCAGACTCACGTTTGTCGCAGCAGCGCTGGATGGGCGTCGGGCCCGGGTGAGCAGAAGGCCGTGGGTTTCAGCAGACTTTGTGGCAAGCAGCGCTGGATGGCAGCAGGAGTTGTGTAGCACTAGAGGAACCTGCTGAGGAGACTATGTCACAGGATGATCCCAGGTGCAGCATAGGTATAAACAAGGGTCCAAAGGCAGGAATGCAGGTATGCAGCAAATAGCTTGCAGCGAATAAATTTAAGTCGGACCTGGAATATGAGACCGCAGGGATCTTCAAACAGAGAGCCGGGGAGCTTGGGGAAGACAGGAACAAGGGTTCTAACTGAATACTCAGGAAAATTAGGAACACGGGTGCACACGTTAATATAGCCTCAGAGAGCAGGTAAAATGGCCACTGAAGCTGTGATGGCCATCTTGCAAAGAGGCAGAAGTGCCCACAAAACAGGTAAAACATAAAAACAGGACTGGATCCTGACACTACCCCCACCTCAGAGGGGCCTCCGGACACCCTATCTTGGGGGAACTTGGAAACCAAACGGGGAGCATTAATATTGTCCACAGGTTCCCAAGAATTTTCTTCAGCTTGATATCCCTTCCACTTGATTAAATATTGTAGCTGGTTCCTATGGATCCTGGAATCAAGAATATCCTCTACCACAAATTGTTCCTCACCATCAATCAGAACCAGATCGGGTGGTTGAGCAGAGCGTCCCAGGAATGGATTAGGAACAGCAGCCTTCAACAGGAAAACATGGAACATTGGATGGATCTTCATGGTGTGGGGAGTTTCAGCCTAACTGCCACGACGCTGATAATGGCACTTATCTTAAATTTGGCCCTACAAATTCTGCCCAAGCTTCGGAGGGGGTACCGTCAATCTTAAATTTTTTGGGGGAGACCAGACAAAAACCCCAACCTTTGAACATGGTACTGGTCAAACGAGACAGTCCGCTGATCTCTTATATCTCTCCGGGGCTGCGATCAAGGTTTCCTTCAGCACTTCCAAGTTTTGCTGAAGGGCTGCCACACGTTCTGCCACTGCCGTATGGTGACACCCAATTGGGAGTCTTGGAAAAATTTTGGAGGGAACCCCAGTTTGGGCATAAAAAGGTGACATCTTCGTTGAAGCATCTCGGGAAAATTATTGTAAAGAAAATTCTGCCAGAGGAAGGAGATCCAGCCAATCATCCTGCAAATGACTGATGAAGCAACCAGGTATTGTTCTAGGTCGATTCGTCCTCTCGGTCTGGCCATTTGACTGGGGGATGATAAGGGGAACGATACGCAGCCCTTTAAAATGTCCAGTGCCGCACAAAACCCCTTGCCAGAACCTCGCCATGAATTGGGCTCCTCGGTCTGAAATGACTTCGTCGGGAACTCCGTGTAGCCGAAAGACATTTTGGACAATTAATTCTACTGTGTCCTTAGCAGATGGTAGTCTGGGGTAGGGTATAAAGTGGGCAGCCTTAGTTAAATGATCAACCACAACTAGAATGGTGTTCATACCCTTAGAAGTAGGCAGTTCAACAATAAAGTCCATAGATATGGATCCCCATGGGCGAGAAGGCACTGGCAAAGGTTGTAGCAACCCAGTCGGAGCAGACCGGGGTATCTTACACCTAGCGCAGACGTCACAGGAACGGACATAGTTCTTCACATCTCTCCGATAGCCGGGCCACCAGAAGACTCGTGAGAGAAACTCCTGAGTCTTCTGTACTCCTTTATGGCCTGCCACCCTGGAGTCATGCATCAGTTTTAGCACTCGTAATCTAGCAGTCTTAGGCACGTAGAGGCATTGGCCTTGGAACCAACACTCCACCTTAAAAGTAGGTTATTTATCAGCCGCGGGGACAAAAGAGGATCAGCGACATAAGCTTCCTTAAAGACATTAATTATCTTGATTCTGTATCACTCCTACCACACTGGCATTCGGTACTATGGTCTTAGATGGTGGAGCAGGATCTGGTTCAGTAGAGAACATCCGGGAAAGGGCGTCAGCTTTGCCGTTCCTGGAGCCTGGTCGGTAGGAAATGATAAAGTTGAATTGGTTCAGGAATAGGCTCCAGCAAACCTGTCGGGGAGAAAGACATCTTGCTGACCGGACAAACTCCAGATTACGGTGATCAGTGAGTACGACAATTTGCTGAGATGCTCCCTGCAAGTGATGCCTCCATTCCTTGAACGCACAGATGATCGCCAACAATTCCTTATTTCCGACATCGTAATTCCTTTCAGCAGATGATAACTTTCGAGAGAAGAATGAAACAAGGGTGCAAAAGCCCTTTTTTCCTCCTGTTCTCTTGGGATAGGACCGCCCCCACGGCACAATCTGAGGCGTCCACCTCTATTATGAATACCAACTCTGGATCGGGATGTATCAACAGTGGGGCGGACGTGAATTTTGATTTAAGGAGGATGAATGCCTCCTGGGCCTGAGGTGTCCAATGGAATAAATTTTCCCCCTTCTTGGAAGTTTGGGGGATAGGACTGACGATTTCTGAAAAGTGCTTGATGAAGCGCCGGTAAAAGTTGGCAAAGCCTACGAAGCGTTGTACTTCCCGGGTATTCTTCGGGACCGGCCAATCAATAATTGCCTGGATCTTGCTGGTATCCATATGCAACCCTTGTGGTGAAATACATATCCCAAAAAAATGGATCTCCGTCTTATGGAACTCACATTTTCGAGTTGATGTAAAGGTGGTTTACTCGTAGGCGGTCCAGGACAATCTTCACTGCTCCTCGTGTCTGTAAGAAATTGGAGAAAAATAAGGATATCATCCAGATACACTACCATGAAATTTGGGCCAAAAGATCTCGGGAAAATGTCATAGTCAAGTGTTGGAAAATAGCTGGGCATTAGCATAGCCCAACGGGAAAGACAAGGTATTTCGAAGTGGGCCAAACCCAACCGAAAGGCAGTCTTCCACTCGTCCCGGGGCCCAATCCGCACTAAGTTGAAAGCTCTTCGAAGATCTAATGTGGAGAAAACTGTGGCATGGCGAACTCATTCCAGAAGCTCGGGGATCAGAGGAAGTGGATAGCAGTTCCTGACAGTAACTTTATTAAGTTTCCTATAATCAATGCAGGCCTAAGGGAGCCATCCTTCTTTTTCACAAAGAAAATTTGGGGCACCTGCCGGAACGAAGAAGGATGAATAAACCCCTTTGCCAGGTTCTCCTCGAAGGTTATTCCTTGAGGGCCTTTAGCCTGGTCCAGCTAAGGGAAGATGTTCAAACGGTATTGCTGCACCAGGCAAAAGCTCGATCGGGCAGTCATATGGGCCGGGGTGGCGGGAGCTTATCCGCATTCTTCTTTTCACACACGTCCCAGAAGTCATGATAGACTGATGGAAGGTTGTTTAGAGACACTGTCAGGAACAGATTCGACTGGGCAAATGGCTGACGTATTCTTTGCCGGGAAGCGTATCTCTCTAGTTTTTCCCCAAATTGATAACTGGTTCCCGCTTCTTCAGCCATGGGAGGGCCCAGGATTATTGGGAAAAAGAGGAAGGGGATGACATGAAGGATAGTCTTTCATGATGATCAGGGGGCATGGAGACCTTTAAGTCTAGTTTCCTGATCTATCGGCCCCGAAACCAGGGGGACCACCACGTCTCCATAAAAAACGGGGGAGGCTTTAAGTTGGGGTTTCAATGCCATGTTCCTAGCAAAAGCAAGATCCATGAAGTGCCGCTGGCTCCAGAATCCACTATAGCTGAGGTAGGGAAACCCAACGCGTGCTGGTCCCAAATCTGAACAGGCAGGAAGCAAAGGTTTCCTTCTTCTTCTCAAGGTGTGAAGCCACCGAAGACAGGGTCTGAATAAAATGCATTTCCATGGCTGTGATGCTTCTGAGATCTCTGATTCAGACAACTCACCCTCAGCCAAGGTTGCGCCGTTCTGTGAGGGCCCATTGGGGCAATTTATGAGGAAGTGACCAATTCCCCACAATAAGACATAGACCCTCACGCTGCCTGCACTCTCTGGGGAGCATTACTCTCTGATCCCCTGTACCACATCAAATTGCTTGGCTCAGCCTCCGGTGGGGGTCTATTAAAGGGTCCTTGGGAATGCAGGCGGGAAAGTGGTGGGCTGTCCCGTTCGATTCATTGCTGCCCATCTCTCTTGTCTCCGTTCGGAAAATGGGTATCTATCCGTATGCAATGATGAACATATCCTTCAACTTAGAGGGAGCCTCAGCACGGGCCAGTTTGTCCTTAATGGCGCTGGATAATCCCCTCCTGAACAGTGGCAGTTGCGCCTCAGAATTCCAGGTCGTATCTGAGGCCCATCTCTTAAATTCCATGGCCCTGCCGGAGCGCCAGTAAGTTGTTCTCTGTGGTGGCACGACGATTTGGGTCGTCAAACATCAGGGCCCCTGCCGGCAAGGGAAATTAGTCAGATTGTTTAAACAAGGGTTCACCGGCCCCAAATTAAGGGTTTGCCCATGCAAAGCCTTGTGTGTCAAATGCATGATGATGCAAAGTACTTTGGCGCGATCATTCGGAAATTGGCTGGCATGTGCATCAAAGTATAACTGAAACTGGTTTACAAAGCCACGGTACTTGTCGCGATCCCCACCGAACCTGAATGGTGGCAATTTCGGGAGACCCAGTGATACAGGATGGGAAGCTGGTATCTGAGCCCCAGCGGAAGTTGTCCGCACGCGCAACTCCTGGATCACTATACCAAGTTCGTGCGCATTTTGATTTGCTTGTGTGTCCAGAGAAAATCAATTTACTCTTTAAGACTGCACCCCCGTATGCAAAGAAGACGGATTTTGCTGAAGTCTATTAATACGGCTTCCAAAACCCCGGGCACAGCGCCTCCATTTTGTGTGGCCTGAGTATCCTGTAACGCTTTGCGTGGATATGTTATGGACACCAGTAGCTGGTAGGGGGAGGGGTGCACAACAGCAAACCGTCAGAAGGAGTAAAAGCAGACTCACGTTTGTCGCAGCAGCGCTGGATGCGTTGGTCGCGCGTGAGCAAAGGCCGTGGGTTCAGCAACGTTTGTGGCAGCAGCGCTGGATGGGCAGCAGGCAGTTTTTGTAAGCACTAGAGGAAAACCTTGAGAGAGACTATGTCAGCAGGATGATCCCAGGTGCAGCAGTAGGTATACACAAGAGGTCCAAAGGCAGGAATGTCAGGTTGCAGCAAATAGCTTGCAGGGAATCAATAAGCCGGACTCTGGAATATGAGGACCGCAGGGATCTTCAAACAGGAGAGCCAGGGAGCTTGAGGAAGACAGGAACTAGGTTCTAACTGAATACTCAGGCAAGGAGGAACACAGGTGCACACATTAATATAGCCTCAGAGAGCAGGTAAAATGGCCACTGAAGCTGTGATGGCCATCTTGCAAAGAGGCAGAAATGCCCACAAAACAGGTAAAACATAAAAACAGGACTGGATCCTGACACTGATTGTGGGCTTCTTTTTTATGAGATGAGTTGATGTTTTTATTAGTACCATGTAATGCTTTGATCACTTTTTATTAAGGTTTTTGTGAGGCATTTTGTACAAAATACAGCAATCCTGGTAGTGTTTTTTATTTTTATTTTTTACAGCGGTCACTGTGCGGTATAAATGACATGCTAGTTTTACTCAGCAGGTTGATACGATTACAGCAATACCAAATTTGTATTTTTTTAATGTTTTACTGCTTTTACACAATAAAAACACTTTTATTTGAAAAGGAAAACACGTTTTTGCATCGCCATAGTCTGAGAGCCATAACTTTTTTATTTTTCTGTTTATGGAGCTGTGTAGGGACTTTTTTTGCGGGATGAGTTGACGTTTTTATTGGTATAATTTTTGGGGGGACAAGACTTTATGATCGCTTTTAAATCTGTTTTTTGGAAGGCAGGGTGAAGGAAATACTGCAATCCTAGCAGTGTTTTTTATTTTTATTTTTAATAGCGTTCACCGTGCAGTATCCGTGTCAAGTTAGTTTTCCTCTGTGGGTTGAAACGATTACGGTGATACCCAATTTATATAGTTTTTTTATGTGGAAGCACCATTTTTTTTTTTTAAAAGTGTTTTTATTGTGTAAAACAATATTTATGCATCGCTATCTTCTAATAACCATAACTTTTTAATTTTTCCGTATACAGAGCTGTGTAAGGACATTTTTTTTCGGGATGAACTAATGTTTTAATTGGCTGCACTTTGATGTTGATATGAGTTTTTGATGACTTTTTACTCCATTTTATGTGCTGCGGGATGAACAAAAATCGAAATTCTGGGATTTTTTTTTTTTTTTTTTTACGGTGTTCACCGTACGGGTCAATTAACATGACAGATTTATAGTGTGGGTCGTTACGCATGCAGCGGTACCAAATATGTGGACTTTATTTTTTTTTTAACTTTTTTGGGGCGATTGGCGTTTGTAAAGGGGAAAAGGGCGGTGTACGTGTTTTTTATTTTATTTTTTGTGTTTGTGTTTTACTTTTTTAAACTTTTTTTTTTACTTTTACACACTTATTTCACTTTTTCCCAGAGGGGAATTGTATGAATGATCAGATTATAGCTGTGTGCTGGTCTCCATGGCAACTGTCAGTCACGCTGCCCACAATGCATTATGGGCATTGTAACGTCATGAGACAACCCGGATGCTGTCACTCAGCGTCCGGGCTGTCTGGTAGGGAGACCAGTAGCGGCGCAGAGCGGCTGTGGGGGATGCGGCATGATGCCAACGGTAATATACCGCTGGTTCCATGCCGCGATCTTGTGCGCTCCGCTTGTGAGCGCGCAAGATCACCATGACGCACCCATACATCAATTTGCGGGAACCCCTACCCGACCTTCACGTATGGGTACGTAAAATGTCGGTAAGGGGTTAAGCCCCCTTTTCTTCAGAGTCTGCTGGAGATTGAATTTGCGGATGAGGTCAGGATCATTTATATTCTCCATCGGTTCCCAAGAGCTCTCTTTGGGCCTGAATCCCTTCCAGTTTACAAGGTAATATGTTTTACCTCTGAGACGCTTCACAGCCAGAATCTCCTGGACCTCATAGATGTCATTAAAGTCAGCTTTCGTAGGAGTCATCATGGGTTTTCGAGAGCAGTTGAGGACAAGAGGCTTTAAGAGAGACATGGAAGTAATTCAGGATCCACATTGATGGAAGCAGACCGAATTTATTTGCTAAAGAACCAGGAATGTCCTATGAAGCACGGACTAGGAATCTTTAGGCGGACATACTTGGCAGATAACCACACCTTATCTCCAGGACAAAGCAAAGAAGAAGGTCTCTGCTTCTTATTCACTTGGTCTTGGTCTGGAGAGATATTTGGAAAAGAGATTGCAAGGTGTTGAACTACTGTGCAGACTGGAGATAAAGGAGATTCTTGTGGTTGGTGTAAATGTTCACCAAATGACTAGCTTCTTCCAGAAGATGGCACCATTCTTCTAACACCCATGTAACGGCCAACAGTTCACAATTCTCCACTGGGGAGAACGTTTGAGAAGAAACCACAGGTGAGGGTTTTATCCCTCGGAGGCTTCTTCTGGAGTGTGGTACCGGTTCCCACAGATAAAGCATCCACTGCCAGGGAGAAGAGTTTTTCTGGATTGGGTTGAGTCAGAACGGGTGCAGTGGCAAAAGTGGCCTACAGATGAAAAAAAGGCTGGTTTCAGCTTCAGATGGTCAGAGTTCAGGCTGTTTTTCTTGGTTAGGGCCACAATGACTGCCACAAGGCTAGAGGAGTGGGGAATAAATATGCAGTAGTCATTTGCAAACTCCAAGAAGCGCTGAATAGATCAGAGTCTAACAGGTCACAGCCACTGGAGAACTGAGAGTTTTTCTGGATCCATCTGTTGATCTTTATCCTAGACTATGCACCCTGGGATGGACAGACTGGTTTGTTCAAATAAGCATTTCTCAAGCTTGAAATAGAGATGCAACGCCCGTCCTCATTGTAGAACCAACCGCACATGGTCACAATAAGACACCGGCTTACATACGTTCAGACGAACATATGAGTTTCATAAAAAAAAAGAAAGCTGGAATTGAGTAAGGAGTACATATCAGAAGAATTCCATTGAGAAAGGTCCTATTCGGACTGAAATGTTCCCTTTTTTAAAAGGAATCTGCTATCATGGGATTTTATTCTATATATTGTGATTTATAAAGCCAAATGAATAATTGAAAGATACTATGTTTTGTGAATAAATATATGTTAAATAAAGAATTGAATAACATTCATAATTAACTCACGGATGAATTAACTTGAATATTCTAAATAGATTGCAGCCTATTCTTGTAAACAATGAGACTTCAGACCTGGAGAAAAAAAATCAAAATGTCATCTAGGAAGACCACGACAACCATAAAGGTGGTCAATAAAGGTCTCATTAACGAAATCTTGAATCTTGGTGCAACCTCACTTAGAATATGCTGTTCAATTCTGGGCCCTAGTTTACATTAAAGATGTAATGGAGCTAGAGAGAGTGCAAAGACAAGCAACCAAACTTATAATGGGAATGGAGGATCTTAGTTATGAGGAGAGGTTAGTAGAATTGAACTTATTTACTCTTGAGAAAACATGATTAATTTACATGATTAATTTATATAAATATATAAATGGTCCCTACAAAAAGTATGGGAAAAAATTATTTCAAGTAAAGCCCCCTCAAAAGACAAGGGGACATTCCCTTCGGCTAGAGAAAAAATGATTCAATCTCCAGAGGAGAAAAGCATTCTTCACTGTAAGAACTGTAAATCTGTGGAATAGCCTACCTGAGGTTACGGCAGGAACAGTTGGGAGTTTCAAGAAAGGCCTAGATAACTACCTAAAACTAAAGAATATTAATGCATTCGTAGCTATGTAAAATTCTGGATCCTGGCTAGTGGCAGTTCTATGGTCAGAGATGGGGTCTCTACTGGAGAAGATTGGTTCTTACCTTGTGGGTTTCAGAGCTTTAACCAGTGGGGAGGCTGGGCTTAAAATCTTTGTCTCCCACCCTTCAATCACATTTTACCCACCCTTGGTTGGACTTGATGGACACGTCTTTTTTTCAACCATACTAACTATTTAATTATGTAACTATGAATGACTGCTAAAGAATGGCAGATTCAAAAGAGAAACATTAGGTACTCAACGTGCCTATCATGTGGTAGGTAGTCTTCCATTTCTCACTTTTGAGGATACAAATTAAATTATCAGCTCCTTGCTAGTCGAACTTGTTGAAGATCCTGCCCCCGCCCCCCAGACAATCATAGAGTTTAGAGATCAGCGGTAAAGGATATTGGTTTTTGACAGTGATTTTATTTAATCAATGCATCGGCACAAAGCTCGGCACAATTCTTCATTTCTACAAAAAAAGAAACCAGCAGGTGAGGACGAATTGTGGATAAAGCCTTTCTGAAGGTTCTCTTTAACATAGGCCGACATGAGGATACACTTTACTGCAAGGAGGCATCATTCCAGTCATGAGATCTTTAAGGCAGTCATAGGACCGATGTGGCGGAAGGGTCTAAATTTGCTTATCACAGAAGACATCCGAAAATTCTTGATACGGGACCGATAGACACAGAAGTGTCAGGAACTTTGGTGGAGAGGCTGGTTGCACCTGACAGACTACATGAGTAGCACTGTTGTCCTCAGCAAGTTACTTTGCCATTTTCCAGTCAAGTACAGGAGCATGAAGCTGCAACCACTGAAGACTCAGGAGAACTGCTGCAGTGGAGCGTCAAAGAAAATAGAATGAGGTTTTCTCTTTTGTGACTCCCCAACCTGAGTCAGTGGTTCAGTACGATACTGAATGAAGTCCTTTAGAAACTCTCCACTAATGGAACAGGTCAGAGGCTTATCAAGAGGAATAACTGGCAGACAAAATCTGGAAATCAAGGATGGATTCATGACATTTCCTGTCGAGCCAGAATCTATAAGAGCAGAAGCTTGAAACCTGACAGGATAAGGAGCGGAGTGTGCATGGCATTTTTGCCTAGAGTGGGCTCCTCCACAATGCCTATGAGTTGGAGCTTCCCGGGGGGAGTCTCCGGGATGAACCAGACAGTCCTTCAGTAAGAGTGTCTTGCTGCCACAGACAGACAGAGGTTCAGGTGACGTCTGTGAGTGTGTTCTCTCTCTTGTGATGAGTTCTGTCGACTTGCATGGGCTCATCGCAAGTAACTGGTGGAGGAGGCAGTGAGGGTCTCTGAAAAAACTGGTGCAAGACGAAAAAGTCTGTGGGGCCGGAAGGATTGTCAATGCTGGTGGAGCTCTAATTGCCTCTCTGCAAAACAGATTTCAATTCTGGTGGCCAAAGCAATGAGGTCATCTAGGGAGGTCAGGAACGGTGCACAGCTCACACTGGTGATTGACAATTACCCACTAGTACATCTGGAGAGACTGCCAAGTTGGGAGCATTGGACCACCGGTGGATGGGCAGCTCAATAAGTTCAACTTTAAAACGCAGTACTATCTGGGACAAGAGAATGCTGTCCCATAACCCGGTCGAAAGGCCCACCAGCATCACGAATAAGGAACGAAAAGGAGGCAAAACTCCTAGCTTCAGTCAACTGATGCTGCATCATAGGTCTGTAGCATTTCTGAACGGGTGCAGTGGTAAAAGTGGCCTACAGATGAAAAAATGAAGTCGAAATTTGGACTAGAGGATCTGAAGAGGACTGGAGGAGTTGGAAATGGAGCAACCCTCAAGTAGAAAGAGTAAAAGACTGGCTCCAGATGAGTCCTTGCCCCACCTCATAAGAGCGAAATTTTGCCTTGTGGAAGAAATTCATTTTGGCATATGGCATTCAACTGCATTCTGATCAACTAGCATGCTTGGAAATTAAAGTGATTGAAGAACTATGTCGCCTCTAACAAATAAGGAAAACACAGACCACTCCTTATCACCCCAATAGAATAAGGCTTGTTAGCGCACAAATATAATTTTGCTACAGATGTTATGTACCCAAGAAGAAGATAAAAAAAAATAGAGAAAGATGGCCAGATTTTGTGGTTGAGTTGGTGTGGGTCTACAATACGGTACACTTGACCACGGAATATTCACCTTTTATACTAATGTTCAGAAGAAACGATAGATGTCCCTTCAGCGCTATGATGTTTCCAATCAAGGGGAAAGAGTCCATGAACCAAACTCTAATATACTAGTCCTGGAAGTGGTCAGAAGAAAAGCAAAGGCCCAATATGATAATGCACAGGAATTTGTTAAGGCCATGTGCCTTCATGACCAGACCTTCCGTTAGCAGAGAAAGTGTCTTTCCCCCTTTAGCTCCATCAATTTTTGACATAGAGTGGTGGCTTCCTCTAGTGGCTAACTCACCACTGTTCGAACCCAAGACAAGCATACCTCATGCAGAGATGGGAGAAGAATGAGAGGATTCTATAGAATTAGTTCTGGCACTCCCAACGTCCTAACTTCCGCAGAATGCCAGCTAGAATTGGACTATGTCATGTAAGCTTAGGTTTCTGGGGAGAAGGTGTAACAAGGGACTGTGTTGTGTCCTCTTGTCCAGTAGATGGGGCCAGAACACAGAAGGTGCCGGTTGTGGCTGGCAAAGGAGAAAACCAGAGAGAGGGGAGTAGAAAGATCTGTAGGAACAGGAAGAGGAGAGAATTGAGTGCAGAGGTTGAAGAATGTCAAGAGTGTGGTGCTGTGTTATACCTGGTAGAGTGAGTCCTCTGAGAGCTGTACAGCCAAGCAAGTGAGGGGTCTGCTTAGTGCCCCTGTGCAAAGCTCTAGAGAAAAATATGCAACTGTAGTAACAGGAACATTAAGCTGTTTGAGCTGATCTTTTGGCCTTTACCTGTAACATGTTTGTGTTTAATGTTCTTTCTAATTTAATGAGACAACCTTTGACTTTGCTTTCTTTGATCCATGCTGAGTGTGAAATACACAATATTAGCAAACAGTCAGGCTGCCTATTTATAGGGTGAAAAGTAGCCATGGTGCTATCTACAAGTTTGAAGACACCTGTAATGTCAATTACAGGACACACCTTAGTTTAACATGTCCCTATGTTTATTTGTTTTCAATCTTTTCTAGGGATAACATCATTCTTGTTCAGGATAGTTTCATTATTTTGTTTTTATTATTTTTTTGGTTGAGCCACAATTCAAAATAATATCCAATATTCATTAGTTGATTTTCAATAAATTTTAATTAATTTAATACTTTTGACAGTTTAAAGTTATCAGAAGGGTACAAACAATTTCATCCACATGTGTATAAGTATGTGTATGCATACATACAAATTTTAGTGTTTACACACACTTGGCTTGAAAATGAATTCAATGAGGAGTTGAAATGTTGCATTTTTTTGGACAGGGAGGAATCAATATCAAGGTTTTTTGGAGTGAGTGGTGCTGCTTCTTTCCATAAATTGTAAACCTTATAAATTTTATGCATTACATTCTTTAGATTGTAAACATATAAATTACACAGTGTAAATTACTTCAACGATCAAAATCACCATTATGTAATATTACATTTCTAATAAGGTTATAGATTATAAGGCTGGTGTCACAAATAGCATTTTTGGGAAAATGCCATTGCAGTTTAATCAAAGCAAGCAGTGGATACAACAGGAATTAAAAGTAATAAGTCCTTCCTATTTCCCATTCTTTTTCGATGCACTGACTTTAGCTCCAAAAAAACTGCATTAAAGACTACATCATCATTTTTTTGCTTTTGTTTTGTTTTTGGAAAAGGGCTATTGTATTTTTTTGAGCCAAACTCAAGAGTGGATTACAAAAAAATGGAAAATATACTTTATCCTTACACATCTAGCTCAAAGAACTACAACGACATTTTTCCAAAAAAGCAATGTGTGAAACAAATCTAACAGTAGATCTTGCATTAGGTTAATAAAAAAAAGCCCTAAGGTGTCTAACATTACCAAACTGGTGCAGATATGAGATTTTTTATGGTCTTTACAAAACAGATAAGTAAATCTTGCTTTAAGTCTACTAAAAATATAACTGTTTTGTCTAGTTCTCAAATGAAGAAGAAAACAATTTACGGTGTCAAACTATCTATTATATAAATTAATGCAATGGCTTTTTGATTTAAAGCTCTTATGCTTTTTATGTGAACATATCTGCTTTAACCTTGACTTCATTGCATAACAAAAAACAGCAACAATTTTTAAGATAGTTATGTTACAGTCAGTACAGCAGCAAGGCAAGTGAATGCACTTATGAACTGATGTCTTGTATTTTTGCTTTTTATTGATGTCTAATTTTGATAATGTTTGTTTTTTCAGAGTACTTCAAAAGTAAATTTATAATATGAAAATATTATCTGCTTTGTGACTAAATATGGGCACTACTGGTCTCTTTTTTCTTTTTCATTTCCACTATTTTTTATTTTTATTTTTCTTTAAGCAACAAGGCAAATAATTTAAAAGGGACCCCTCAAAACAGCTGGAAGTGCTAAATATGTAATTGGTAAAACAGTATAATCATACCTAAATATGTGGCCATGCTACTCCCATGACCCCTCCCTGCTGCTCTTGAGTGACAGCTCTAGCATCTATCCAGATGACTGCTTTCAATGTAGAGAGAAAAGAAAAGCCTCAGGTGAAACAGGTGAGAAAGGCAAATTGACCACACTGCACTGCAATGTAAGAATGTGGCCATAGAAGAGGTTGCCCAATTTAAATGTCACCATGAGTTTTTAACATCGGTGCTCATTCCTGGCACTGAAAATAAGCTACTGTAATACATTCACACAATACAATAAAATGCACACGTTTTAGCCATGTGCCTAACAGTGGACATAGCAACTAGAGTAATTGTGAAAATAGTTGTCCAAGTTGTAATATCGGACCAGCCAAACTAATAAGGGGAATATGAGGAAAGGCTCAAAAAATCTAACATAGTCTTGAGAAAAGACGGCTTGAGGGAGACATGATTAATTTATACAAGTACATAAATGGCCCCCTACAAAAAGTATGATGTAAAATTATTTCATATAAAACCCCCTCAAAAGACAAAGGGGCATTCCCTCGGTCTGGCGAAAAAAGGATTCAATATCCACAGGAGAAAAGTCTTCTTCACCAGTCACCAAAGAACTGTGAATCTGTGAAATAGTCTGCCTGAGGAGCTGATCACAGCAGGAACAGCTGAGGGTTTCAAAAAAGGCTTAGATAACTACTTAAAAATATATATATATATTAATACATATGCAGCCATATAAAACATCTGGTTTCAGGCTGAAGGCTATTTTGAAGTCAAGAAGAAAATATTCATTTATGGCAGATATTTCATGCCATATGGGTCCAAAAGTCTTCATCAGTGAGGGAATCAAAGCTTAAAAATTCCCCTTACTCCTCCCTTTCCCCACCTTTGGTTTAACTTAATGCACATATGTCTCTTTTCAACATACAGTATATTTTTCTAATATGGGCAACTAACCCCAAAAAGGGGTTGTCTCACTACAAGGATTGCTTTTTATGTTAAAGAACTTGCAAAAACAAGTCACTTTGCATAAATGTCCATTAACAGTGTCTTACCTATTCCTAGATATCCTCTCTTGAATCGGCTGCATCAGCTCCTCAGGTCCCTACAGCTACAAACCTGTTCAGTCTCTCATGATAGGCTTCCAGCACTGGTTGCTATAGCTACAGAGCTGGCTTCTGCTGCAGCCTAGTAGAAGCCAGTAAACACGCCCATGAAATCAAAATGAAACCAAGGAAATAGGACTAGGTAAGATGAATCAGTGTAGTGAGACAACCTCTTTAAGGACTTAGCCATTTTTGGACCAAAAGAGAGAACCCCATTTTTCAAGTCTGATGTGTCAATTTTTGTGGGAATATCTTATTGACACTTTTACCTATATATGCGAGTCAGTGTTTTCTCATGACAGATTGTGCTGTTAGTACTACATTTTGGTCCTTACAATCCTTGTTTTTGAAAAACAAAATTGAAAATGTTTCTAAATTTTTACAAGTTCAGAAATTTCTGCGTGTAAGACAGATAGCTATACCACACAAAATAGTTTATAACCAAGATCAACCAAATGTCTACTGTATATTGTGTGAGACAGTGACAGGCGGAGTGGTTGAGGGAAAGTATATTTCCCCTAGACTACTTTCCTATACGGCATTAGGCAGTATATGGACCGATGCATATCACCGAGAGGCCTGGGCTCGGTGAAGGAAAGCCGACAGTTCTTGTGTGTCAGTAGCACTATTTAGCTGACACGTTTAGTATAAACGGTTCCAGTCTGCTTTGTCTGGGTCGGCTTTTCCTGGAGTGGTCAAAGTGAAGGGTGGGTGGCCACTCCCACGTACCAGGTGAGGCTGGTGTCAGGCTCTATAAAGCCTGCATCTGAAAGCCTGTGATGGCTGCTGGTGTAATACTGAAGCCATGGTGTGAGTAACACATGCTATTTGTGCTTGCTACTCGCCCAGTGTGTCCCCGGTATAGTTAGATCTATACCTGTGTTTAGCTGAGCAGGTTTTATTTTATACTTTGTGCCTGAAGTGAAGGCTGTGTTTTTGTTTCTGTCATTTAAGTAAACCCAGGCTTGCCTGGACTTGAACTTTATTTGAAGTGTCACTGTCTCTGTCTGTTGAAGCCCAGCCTGCTATCTGATTCTGATGCTAATCCTCCACATATGGTGGAAGATTCGGACAACAGACTAAAAGAGACACACACAGTTTAAATAACATTTTTACTGCAGCAACTGGAAGCCAGTTGCTAAGGGTGACAACCATAAAAAAGCGCCTGGATAGTGCTGTAACGCTATGTCGTTGGTTAAAGCTGCAGCTGCGCAGCAGTCAGAGACGGCCAAGATGGATGAGCTTCTGAAGCAGCTAATCCAGGCAAACAGTGCTGCTACAAAGAGATGCGTGTGCATAAGAGACACAGTGACAAGTTGCAGAATATAAAATGGCTGCCCTTTTTTTAGGACTGTGACATCACAGAAGTTGGCTGGCTGCTGATTGGCTGAATGTCTACACAAGTCAATGAGGGCGTTTATTTCTTTCTCCCATAGTTCTTTGCCCCATGCTATGCCATGTGTTTGCGGCCATTTTAGATTCGCCACCACAAATCGCCATGAACTTCGGCTTCTTTTAGAATTGAGTTTTTCCTGAAATTGGAAACGAATTCCACCTTGTCAGATTCGATTAGCTCATCCTTAGTAAGAAACCTTACAGAGCGAAATTCGAAATCTTACATGGAAGATTATGAAGTAGGGGAATAAGATTTGGCATACTGGCACTTTAAATGCAAGTAATAAAGAAATGGACAATGCCCTTTATGTTACTAAAAAACTGAATTATTAGCTTAATTATTTTATTTCCTGTCAGCTTGTAAAATGTATTGAGGTTTTCAAAAACAAGGTATAAAACGGTCGCACATTTAGAAAGATGAAGAGTATTGTAAAACTCATAATAATTGAAAACAAAACATAGCAGTCAAGTTTAATTGTTGATAAAGTGGTTTAAAAATAAGGCAGCATATTTGACAGTTAACCAAATTAGTGCTGAGAATTTAGAAGACCTTTCTGGGAATATGTGGACCACTGAACTGTTTCCCAACGTCAGGTACAAGATTACAATTTTATGATAACTTGTAAAATGACAGTATTCATTTATTTTCATTGCTTGCTTTAATGAAGACTTGTCATATCTCCTGACATGTCTGTTTTAGTAAATACTTGCACTATCTATCAAAAAAGTTCTTGAACATCTTCTTAGAACTTTGTGTCATGCTAGTCTTGTATTACTTCTGAAAACTTCTGAATTTGTAAATTGAGTGTTACCAGTGTCAGATTTTTTGGTACATACCCTACTAGCAAAGATTTTGAAATCTACTTACAATGATGTTCTCACATTTTCTGAAAGAATTGTGAAAGGAACAAAAAGTTCTAAGGAAAAATACTATGGGATTGTAGGTTTTCGTAAATACTTACATTTCCTATAAAGCACATCAGGATAGCTGATAAGCCAGAATTTTTAGAAAATATTGATTAAATATCTGAAAATAACAAGCAAGAGCTTCTTGTATAAACATTTCAGCAGTTACAGTAAGTACAAGTATTAATGTTGTGTACATGTTTCTAAGCATTTAAGAAGGACACCAACTCCATAGATTATTCAAATTAAATTACAGTAATTTTGATTTTGGAGAACCAATGTAGAAATGATTATGTGAGGAGCCACTGTAATCTACTTTCTAGTCTTTGAAAAGGAAAGTAAATTGGGGTTCAGTGAAAAGGTGTAGCTTGAGAATAGTAACCCCTTTAACTGTGCTATTAGAATGTTTGTAAATTCATAGAGTGTGTGCAATTCTGCAATTTTTCCACTTTTTCATAAAACAAGTCTCTTAAATTGAATAGTAAAAAGGTCTCTTATAGTTACTTGAGGTCATAAGTAGGTTGACAGTCTCATCCCTATGTGCAGAATTTAGTAAAGACTTGAGCAGCTTAGCTCTCAAGAAAATTAATTAGCTCAATATTCGGAATGACTGAAAAACAAAGAGTGATAGGTGAAAAAGGTTGCCAGTTAAAGAAGCTAGAAGGCAGCAAAATCTGTACCTGAAGGAGGAAGATCCAGATGAACAATTAGTACCCATCTTTGGAAGACCTCCTGCAGCAGATCAAAACATTGGCAAAAGCATGGGATAAGCAGTCATGGATGGAGATGTACATGAAGTCCACCACTGTCAACAGCCAGGATGAGGTGGAACCATCTAGAAACGCAGCTGCATTACCATGCGTAGTTCCGAGGGAAGAGGAACCAACTGGCTCAATTACAATAACCAGAGTTAGCATCAGAAGCAATGGCACATAAAAAGAATGGTTAAGAAAGGAGCCAACAAAGAGACAAAGGAAAAAAAACACATTGAATCCACCATGATGGAGAAAAAGAACAAGCAGGAAAAGTTAATCATCCTGATGGTCTGAAGAAAAGACTGGTACAGCTTCAGGCAACAAAAGAACATGGAGGTTAAGAAAACAAAGGACTTCTCAGCAGATTGGGGACAACAGTGAATGGATAATGAATTTTATGAAAACTATAAACTAAATTTAGCAAAAAATGTGTTTCTAGCTCGAATCTCCTAGCTGCGGTCTGACAGCTATTTTAATAATGGGCAGCAAAATATCTGCATTAGATTTGGGAACCAACATTGCAAAATAATATTTTGAGAAGGCTATATCTTGGAAGGTTGTAAGATACTTCCTTTAGGTCAGTGTTCCCCAACTCCAGTCCTCAAGGCCACCAACAGGTCATGTTTTCAGGATCTTCCACAGAATGCACTGACAATAATTAAATCACCTGTGCAATGCTAAGGAAAGCCATAAAACATGACCTATTGGTGGGCCTTGAGGACTGGAGTTGGGGACCTCTGCTTTAGGTCATCATTTAGCTTTAACAACTAAGAGATAAAAGATGGTAGCAAACACAAGATATCAGCAAATTTGTTTTTGCTGTATTTTAAGAATTTAATCTGAAAAATAAAAAAACAGGGAAAAAATATCAGTTTTGAAGTCATTTAATAACTGGCTGCAAGCAGATTGCCAATGATCAGTAGTGCTAGGAAAAAGTATCCTCAAAAGTACTGTGGCAATATTAGAAGTTTATTTTAAATTTGAGGGTATTGCATAACTAAAGGAACAAAGGATGAAGGGTTATAAATGAACGGAATGATCCTGCAAATAATGAATACAATTATAAGAAAAGCTGATCACTCAGAAAAAAACATAAGAAAAGGTGTGTATTTCACACTTTATGAATCGCAATGTAAATGGCTTAATAACTTTAGATATAGACAGGAACATTATTGGTGTGCGTCCTTTAGTTTCCGATTTTAAAATATCAAAACACCAATCAAAAATAAAACAGAAAAATATTTAATTCACAAAAGGTTTAAATCACTGGTGAATTAGTGGTATCAAAATGAAAAAAAAAATTATCCAGTAAAATGCAAAAAAGGAAAACTATATAAAATCAGTCCTATTTATTGAAATCCAAATTTAAAAAAATGTAGCAAGATATACAAGAAGCAGTCACTGTTTATGTGTTTCAAGTCATGGCTCTTAAACATAACACAGACTGAAACATAGAAGCCATCTTTAAATGCCTGCAGCTGCCTGATGACAAACACCTGATGACGTTCAATGCTTACCTCTCTCCTCGTGTCTAAACTCTCCACAAACGCCATCACTCCGCATCCAGTCAATCACAGAAACACTCCTCTCCTATTATGCAGGAGCTTTAGGGCACCAAAATGAGCCAGAAAAACGGCATCCGTGAGCTGCCGAGTGATAGACTTGTGCAGGCTGAATGGAGTAAAGTGTGTTAAAGGCCCGGGACATAGTACAAGCATATAGAGGAGATGACCTCGGGGACAGGAGCAACGAACAGGATACAGCTGTCTATTACATGTGACAAGTAAAAAAAATAAAATAAAAAACACTAGTGCAAGTCAGGGTATTTTAACACGGCGTAATTTCAGCACGCATTTCGCCGCGTATTTGCGCTTTAATATGGATGAGATGCACGCTGAAATCATGATAATCCATAGTTCTCATAGAGAACTATGGGTTACGCCTCCTCTCCCCGCTCATACAATACAATCGTATTGTATGCGAAGGGAGATAAGTGACATGTCAATTACTTGCAGCGAGTAATGAATATCAATGGGGCCAGTGGGATGCATCCCTCCCTCCCCCCACACACTGCGGGAGCAATTGCTTATTAGCATAAGCTTCCGAAACACATGATGTACTGCGGCGCGTACTGTACGCGCCACAGTACATCGTGTGAACTTACCCTAACAATGGTGACAATCATACTCAGACACATCATACAAAAAATGTACAGTAGATAGCATAATAAATACAGATGTCAATTCTTAAAGTAATTATAAAAGATTTAATTCCTTACATTGAAACCTATTTAAACATATTTGTATTAAGAGTAACAATCCAATAGGCCTCTTTATCCCGCAGGCAGTATGTAAGATCTCCGCTACATTTGCTTCATTTAACGTGTGAAATTGAAAAAGCCCGAAACGCACTGATTTGCGAGTCATGTACCTCAATGAAATGTTAGAAGGCATTAGCAATGGCAATGGTTGGAAGGCATTAGCAATGGTACGGCCAATTGGATTATTTATGTGATTTAAATGCTCCAATATTCTTACTTTAAATTTGCGGGAGGTGCAACTCACATTAAAAATGATAACAAAGTACACTGCCTCAAATATACTGTACTACCGAACTAGTATTGCAGTTCATGTAATGATTGATATTATTTTATTTTGAACCCTAAATGACCTACAGTGAGAAACAAATCGACAGGTCTTGCATGGAATTGAGCCACACCTAAAATAGCCATTACAGTGCAACCACATTGTATTAGATGTTTGCATGGAAATATTAATCGGTGATAAAAGGTTTCCAACGGTGGATGGACATTTAGAAACAATTCTCCAACTTTTGGACAGAATGGTTTGTAGTTTCTGATCGTCGGACAAAAACTGGTAAGTATTTATGAATGATCTGTTTGATGCTACTGAATTGGGAACTATATTCCAACACTAACGTGAGTATATTGTTGTACTTGCTATTAATATTTGGCTTAGATGAGCTAGTGCAAGTTCATTTGGATACTAAATTTGTAGCCCACTTAGGCGCCCAATGGGATAGCCACATACCTGTAGGCGACATTCAATATCATCAGCTTCAAGTTGGTAACTTTGATTAGATGGATAGTTTGTTTTAGCACGTACAAGATCTACAGGAATGGAAATTTTCGTATGTTTAGAGTGGTGGCTTTTAAAATGTGGAACAGTATTGCCAATAACATGTTTACGATTAGTGTTGAGCGATTATTATCGACAAAGTTGAAGTCGGCACGGTTTTTATGTTGATCGGATTTTTTCGATCACGCGATAATTTAGGTTAAAATCTCTGCATAATCTATTAATATTGTGTCATTTTCAGCGCTTCCTGTCATTTTGGCGGCCAGCAAATCAGCTTAGAGAATAGAGCAGGGTGAGATGTGTGTGCGACGTCATGACTGGGATGTGTATGGTTGTGATTGGCTGGAAAAATCACATGACCTCGTTTTACATAGAACAGCCCTTCCTGTTCAGCCTCAGTGTGTGTCTGTGTATCATAAGAGCAGGACGTGTGCTCGGTCTCTCTCAAAACAGCTCAGCGAAACTGTTCTATTTGTTCACACAGACAACTATGCTTTTAGCTGTGAACATTAGAACTTAGGTAGATTAGAGATTTTCAGATTTAGTTACTTAGGCTGAAAATTTTAAAGGAGCATCTAGCACTGTACAGCCGTGGGTGTGGTGGTGGGGGGGGGGGGCGAGGTGTTGCGGGTGAACACAGACAGACAGGCTGGCAGGCTGGCTTTTGAAAGGAGAGTGGATATTGTGCAGCCCAGACTGTGCTTTGACACTGCATTGCAATGGGTTTTGATTAACAGTTCTTGGCCAGTTTTTGGTGAAATATTACTTGTATGTTGTGCAGCCTTTACTTATATTAGGATACAGATCTTGTCTAGTAACCGACGGTGTATTTGATAGGTGCAAAACTCCACTTTTATTATCTGTACACGATTTAAATAGTTTTTTTTTTTTCACTTTGGTGCGGCCCAGTTTTGTTCATAGAGCCACCTTGCACTTAAATTTGAATACAGCAAATTTGTAGTCACCACAGGTGTATTTATAGATGCAAAAAAACGCCTTTTATTAACCTTATACATTTCAAATAGGTGTTTTTTTCACTTTGGTGCGGCCCAGTTTTGTTCATAGAGCCACCTTGCACTTAAATTTAAATACAGCAATTTTTGCCCCCGGGTGTATTTATAGGTGCAAAAACACCGTTTGTTTTCTAAAATTTTTTAAATGCTGTATTCCCGGGGTGGGGCCCTAGTTTCTTTCAAATCCAGTTTATAAATTCTATAGAAAAAAATTCCTAGAAACTTTTTCCCTTTTTGTCCTGTGCAAAAAGCATTTTCATCCGGTAATTCTGAATATTTTATTGCCCGGTGAACTCTTTTTGCGCAACAGCGCAGTTTTATAAATTTTGTTGAAACTATAATTCCTAGTCCTCGGGGCATTTTGTAAACCCCGGGGACAAAGGGAAGACACTGTTGATTTTGTCATACGGTTTTCCCACCAACCGCATTTAAAGGGTATTCGCGAAATATTCAGTTTCTAATCTAGTTGGCTGAGGAAATTAGGGGGATTTAAAAATAGCTGTGTTTTTGCCGTTTTTTAAATAGAGACGTCAAAAACTATTCCAACCTTTTTAAAAAGATATCTTTCTGAACTGGGCATATAGGTGTAAGCGAGCAAAGAGGGTGTGGGACAGGGGGTAGAGGTACGGAGGGGTGCCCCCTTCCATGCTGGCGAAACCGCATCCAGCATGGGGTTCCCGGGGACCGTCGGGCCTGTCACTTGGTCAGGGCCCTGTAATTCGGTAACGAAACATGTGACAATTGTTTTTCGGGTTTTAATGCAACCTGCATCCAGCTCTTACCCCTCGTCCTCCCAGTCCGGGCCACAATGTTGTCATCACACATCAGACCCGTCCAACATGAAGCGAAGGCACCCCAAAATTGTCAACTTGTGTACCCACCACTGTGATAACCCTTTTTTGAAGACCCCTTTGATGACAAAATGCGGTTTGGGGTCGAAGCAGTAAAAGATCAAAGGCCAAAAGAGGAGACTTTGTCTGCTTGAGCCCATTATGATGCACAGAGGAGGAAAGGAAGGGGTCAATCGGCAAAAACCCCGGGGCGGTCGGCAACGCCTTGCTGTGCCTCTTTTTTTGTAGCCGCAGTCCTGGATGCAGAATGTCAGGGCCAAATACCTGTGTTGATGATATGATGACGACATTGCGGATCCAATTGGTCTTTTCTGCGAATTGCGGGGTTTCAGAATCCGCTGATATGATTCCCCCAGCCACGGTCAGCGGGAACCCCCCTCCTCGCTATTGCCGTCGAAAAGTTCCAGGACCTCCAAACCTGGGGCCTTTTTTGGCAAGCCTCTGATTCATCCAGCGATGTCATATCCGCCTTTGCCCTAAAGTAAGTAGAGGCAAGAATCTTAGGTGTTTAACCATCACCACCAGTTAGTCACATGCAGCGAAAAGCATAGTGGAATGGAGGGGAAAACCTTGGCCAAAAAAGTCCACACCGATGACGGGCTTCCATCCACTGTCACCCCTCTGTCTCCCCCTCCTTTTCTCCGCCACCACCAACGTTCCCCAGCTACCCATGTCTCTCAGAGTTATGATCAGGGATCAGCCTCCGCTTGCCTCCACCCTCGCCCGAGTACCAAGCACCACCAGAGACCCATCCCCCCCTTCTCCTTTCACCAGTTTGACGACCTCATGCCATACAGCGCCAGTCTAGAGCCAGCCCTTTTTCTTCCAGGGTTTGGGGGCAGAAGAAACCTTTAACCCAAAACCCTCCCAAGCCAAAGGTGAATGGGCCAGGGTTTTGGCCTGGAAATGTTGCCTTTCCGTCTGGTGGACCAGATGGGGTTTGCCACTCATGGCCCTTGCCCGCCCCAAAAACCAGATGCCGAGCAGGCATTTCTTTTTCCAGAAAAAACCGTCCCTGCCCTAGGCCAGCCACGTGTCATCTAAAAATTTTAAACCGTTGTCTGCATTGTCCGGAAAATTTCCCTCTGACCCCCAACACATGACTGTAAGCACGGGCCCAAAGGGCCCAAATACTTGTGACAGCTCACTGGATGACTTGGTGGATGTTCGGGGTGACGGTGGGTTAGGCTCGGCGACGCTCTTCAAAACCGCAGGGAGGTGCATGGCCTTTCCCCCCAAGGTCCGGGTGGCATCACGTGCCCAGAGAAACCAGGGTGTTGAAATTAATTTTGTTTGGGACCGTCCACACCAGGTAGGAGCTGTGGTGGCCCCCAAAACGAGACCGAGCGTGGTGGGGGACAAAAAACCTTGTCCCGGTAGGTGGTGTGCGAAAACGGTCGAAATCTGCTGGCCCCCCTTAAGTCGGTAGGCTGGAGCACATCCTTTGCCTGGCACTATCTGATTTTGTTTTCCCAAAAATTTCTAAAGCGCCCGGGTCTGGACTGCCTGCTGAGGAAGGTCGAGGTTGAGTTCGCACCCCGCCGTTCGCACCTGCCTCGTCCCCCCTGGGGGTTTGCAGCGAGTCGGCCCCCCCGAACCGTCCTTTTTTGAAGTGGCAACGCGGAATTCCCCTCTAATGCCCCAGCGATTTTGGCGCAGGCAATGCCATTACGCATTTCGAAGGCCCAAGGGCCTGACAAGCAGCGGTGGGACCTGGGGGTGTTGACCACGAGGTGGAGGCAGGTGAAGAGCTCTGCACTATCCTTGCCATTTTTAAGAAGCCACCAAAATGGTCAGTGCGGACCAATTTTCCCTTGTCGCATGACCATTTTTTAGTGATCTTAGTTCTTTAAACTATGTTGGACATTTGAAAAAATCAGGTCAACCGGACGGAGGAGGAGAGGCCGATGCGGAACGGAGCCTTTCTTCCCCGAAAACCCCAAGGCCCCACAGTTTCTCAATTTTATCGGTTTATTGGCGTGTTTTGGGGTCCGGGCTAGTGCAAGGGGGCCCTCCCTCGGGTGCTCATCTGAGGCAAAGTCAGGACTTGTTGAAGCTGTGCGGAGGAAGGGAGGAGGAGGAGGAGGTATTGTGGACACCGACATTTTCGACGGTCCTGCCCTTTGGAAAAAGGTTGGCGTGAAAATTTTAGGCGGAGGAGGAAGATGAGGAAAATAGTTTGCTGTGCCCCCGACCCCGAGGCTTGGGAAATCAAGGCTCATCTTCACAGAGGCTTGGATGCTCCATTTCCCCCCAACGATCCCCGCATTAAGGGCCCCTCAAAAGAACAACAGTTTTCTGGGTGGCCACCCCCCCTGGTCCCTGGTACAAAAACCAAATCAACTTCCTTTTTCCACCCCCAAAAGAGAGTAAAATGCGGAAATGAAGACCTTTCTGATTGATCAAAGGAAAATTTTGTTTCGTTGCTTTACGTTCTTCAAAAAGTCACGGTGGAACAACCCGCGACGTGACAGCAGTAAAATGCCAAAAAAAGCCTGCGGCAGCAGCAGGGAAGGTGGCAGGAGCTAATGGGTACCTCTGGCAATCTTTATTTACCACCTCCCAACGCTGTAATGCAGGGCACACATACAACACACGAGACCCGCTTAAGATCATGGTGCATGACTTTTGCGTTCAACACCAAGTTTTTGGTGTGTTCCGACCCAATTGCTTCTGGTATCCAAAAAAGGATGAAAAGGCTGCTCGCCACGCCTGAGGTGTTTTCCTGCCCCGCGCCCCCGTCTATCTGAGCGGACCTTAGCACAGCGGGAGGGTCATTAAGGGGCAAACGCATCCCGGGTTTCCCCAGATAAAGTGGGTCGTTTGACTTTATCAAGTGAATCGGAATGGATCTTTGTGATGTTGTGGCCCCCAAATTTCCCAGGGGACGATTAGTTGCCCTTCTACTCACTTTCCCCTTTCAAACGAAAATGGTCCCCCTTGAAAATTTTTTTTAAAATGATCATTTCTTACTGAATTTTTTTTTCGTTCCCCAAAAGTTCATTTTGCTGGTTTTGCTGTGAGGAGACTAAAAGAGACCAAGGTTTTATGACAAAACCGTATTCCATTTACTCACTTCTTCTTTAGAATTTTTCGCATTGTCAATTAGTTCTTGAACTATCGTTGGACACTTTGAAACATCAGGTCCAACCAGCGACGGAGGAGGAGACGGACACAGATGCGGACACGGAGCCTTTCTCTCCGTCGAATCCACAAGGCCCGACAGTTGCTCAATTTTATCGGTCTTCATTAGGCAGGGGTTTTGGGGTCCGGGGGCTAGTGCAAGGCGGCCCGCCTCAGCTCTCAGGGTGCATCATCTGAGGCAAGTCAGGACTGTGTTGAAGCTGTCCCGGGAGGAAGCGGGAGGAGGGGGAAAGGAGGTATTGCTGGACACCGACATTACCGACGTCCCTGCCTTGGAAAGAGGTTGGCGTGAATTTGAGGCGGAGGAGGAAGATGAGGAAGATCAGTTTGCTAGTGCCCCTCGACCCAGAGGCTTGGGAAATCAAGGCCCCATCTCTCACATGAGTGCTTGGATGCTCCTTTTCCTCCAACACGATCCTCGCATTAAGGCCATCAAAATGAACAACAGTTACTGGGTGGCCACCCTCCTGGATCCCTGGTACAAAACCAAACTCAGAACTTTCCTTCCACCCACCCAAATAGAGAGTAAAATGCAGGAAATGAAGACCTTGCTGATTGATCAAATGGAGACATCTGTTTCGTCTGCTTCACGTTCTTCAAATGTCACGGTGGAACAACCGTCAGCGAGTGACAGGGAGTAAAGTGCCAAGTAGCCGTAGCGGCAGCAGCAGGCAAGGTGGCAGGAGCCTAATGGGTGACCTCTGGCAATTTTTTATTTTCCACCTCACCCAAAAGCATGTAATGCAGGGCACACATACAAACACAGAGACCAGCTTAAGATCATGGTGCATGACTATCTGCGTCTCAACACCAATGTTTTTGGATGTGTTCCAGACCCAATTGACTTCTGGGTATCCAAAATGGATGAATGGCTCGCTCGCCACGCCATAGAGGTGTTGTCCTGCCCAGCAGCCAGCGTCATATCTGAGCGGAGGAGTCATTACACACAAACGCATCCGGCTTTCCACAGATAATGTGGATCGTTTGACTTTCATCAATATGAATCAGGAATGGATCTCTGATGATGTTGTGGCCCCAATTGCCGAGGGCACCGATTAGTTGCCGTTCTACTTCACATTCCTCTTCAAACAGAAATGGTCCTCTTGAAAACTTTTTTTTAAAATGATCATTTCTTACTGCAATTTTTATTCTCAGTCCCAAAAGTTCAATTTTTGCTGGTTTTGCTGTGAGGAGACTAAAAGAGACCAAGGTATTATGACAAAACCGTATTCCATTTACTCACTTCTTCTTTAGAATTTTTCGCATTGTCAATGGTTTTGGGGTCATGGTGCTGTGAGATTCAACTATAATCATGGTCCTTTGGAACAGAAATGTGGCTTCTAAGTGGCATTTCTCCCTCACAATTTTTAACAGTGGCTGAGAAGTCATATTTATAATTTTTGGGCCCTGCTGCTTTGAAATGCAGCAATAATACAGGTCCTATTCTAAAAAAATGTTGTTTCTAACAGACATTTGTTCTTCACAATTGTCAAAAGTGGCTCAAGGGTCATATTTTAAATTTTTGGGGGCATGTTGCTGTGACATGCAGCTATACTACAGGTCCTATTGTAAAAAAATGCGTTTTCTAACAGACATTTGTTCTTCACAATTGTCAAGAGAGGCTCAAGGGTGATGGTGCTGTCAGAAACCGGAATAGGTAGGACACTGTTAATGGACACATATTGCAAAATGACTTGTTTTTGCAAGATATTTAACATAGCTTGCAATCCCTTTAGTGAGACACCCCATTTAATACATTTAAAAAAAAGAGAAACAAATATGTGGTGGGATTCCATCCTATTTTAAAAATGGGTTTTCTAGAATTAAACTACTAAAAAACTGGCATGCACAAAATAGCTGACACAAATATTCCTCTGAATTGCACAAGGGAGGTACAGAAGACTTAATCAGATGTAGGTTACCCAGGACAGGTATAGTCAATGTCCAGTTCAACTAAAATGGTGGTTGAAAGACTCCTTTTTCCGGCACTTTTTAAATCTGTGGGTCAGACAGGTTTAAGGGTCATGCTGTGGCCCAGGACAGGGATAGTCTATGTCCAGTTCAACTAAAATGGTGGTTGAAAGACTCCTTTTTCTGGCACTTTTTTAATCTGTGGGTCAGATAGGTTTAAGGGTCATGCTGCATTCCAGGACAGGGATAGTGAATGGCCTGTGACTTTTTTTCTGTGACTTTTATAACCTAAGTGTGTTGCCTAAGATGTAGCACGTATCCATTTGACTGTTGTGGATGTCAATTCCAGCTTCTCCAGCCCTGTTTGGGTGTAAGAATGAAGGTGTTGTTCCTCTCCCATAGACTTTAATGGTCATCGTCGATAATCTATTATCGACTATCGGAAATTGTCTTGATAATTGCGATATGTGGACGTGCAAATAGGGCAATCAGGGACACCGGTGAGTCTCATATCCAGGAAGGAGATTTCACAACTCTGAACATCAGAAATAAATTTCAAATTGAATGGATTTTTATTGATATACATAATAAAAGCCTGAATAGATTAACTAGATCCTTGCCAAATAGTGTTGAATGATGAAATCGACAAAGTTGAAATCGGGCAGATTTTTACTAAAATCTTGGTTTCATAATGAAGAGATTATTTTTCTTAAAATCTGATCAATAATTGACATTGCGGATTCCAATACCTCTATTTTCGGCGCTTCCTGTAGTTTTGTCGGCAAGCCAATCAGGGCAGAGCATGGGAGTGGGGGTGGGCGGGGGAAGAACGTCACCAGTGGGATGTATAGGGTGTGTAGGGATCTCATTGGCTGCTGAAATCACATGTCCTTGTTTTATCTATGTCGCTGTACCTTTCGCTTCTATACAGCCAACAGAATGGATAGCTGTCTGTATTTCCCAGCGTTTTTACAGCTGAAAAGGATCTTGATAGAGTAGTTAGCTTAGGGTACAGAAAGATTACAGAATTCTAGTTAGTATTAGTTAGAGATTTGGAAACAGCTCCAGTGCTCTGAACAGCACAGCTGCGGGATAGGAGGGAGGAGGGGAAGAGCCTGCTCCGGGGGGGGGGGGGAGGGGATGGGAGGGGAGCTGATCCTGCATCAGATATATTTGTCTCTCAAGCCACTGTGAAATAGCACCAAATTTGATTTCTGCATAGCCATCATCCACCACAGTCTGAGTTCAGAGTGTCCCTTTCTTGTTGGGTTCACGTCAGCATTTATATTACTCATATTTCTCATCTCAAACCACGGTGAAATAGCACCCAATTTTATTTCTGCGTTGCCAGCACAGAGTTCAGGGTGTCCCTTTCTTGTGGGATGCACGTCAGCATTTATATTACTCATATTTCTCATCTCAAACCACAGTGAAATAGCACTCAAATTTATTTCTGCGTTGCTAGCGACTACCACAGTCTGAGTTACAGGTGTCCCTTTGTTATTGGGTACTCGTCAGCATTTATATTACTCATACTTCCTGTCCTAAACCACGATGAAATAGCACCCTTTTATTTCTGCCTTGCCTGCCACCAGTGTCATAGGCGGGGGCCCAGTGTTGTGTGGTGAACTTCTGCATCATACACAGCTACGTTCATCTCTCATAAGAAATCACTGTTCTATAGAGTTTAATCTATTTGTACTCCTGGTTGTCAGTTTTTGGAAAAGACCACATTTACTCCATATTCTGTAGAAAAAAAATTCAATTTCTATCATTGCTTGTCAGTTGTTCGAAAAGACCGCAGTTCTTAGATAATTCGTAGAAAAATATTCTATTTTTACTCCTGTTTGTCAGTTGTGGGAAAATACCACATTTATTTCATATTCTGTAGCAAATATTTCTATTTCTATCCGTGATGGTCAGTTGTCAGAAAAGACCATAGTTCTTAGAAAATCTGTAGGAAAAAGTCAATTGCTAGTCCTGCTTTGCAGTTGAAAATCTCAGGGACTGAAGGAAGAACACTGTTGATTTGGTGTTACGGTTCTTTCAGAAGACCGCATTTCACAGATACTCAATAGAAACAATTCCGTTTCTAAGCCTAGTTGGCAGTTGGAAATTAGAGGGATTTAAGAACACCTGTGATTTGCTGACTTTTCAGTACAGTTTTTCAATAAGAGACTGTAAAAAAATCTTCTAGACCGTTTTAATATTTATCTTTCTGAACATGGAGCGAACTACAGGTGGTACGTGAGGAAAGAGGGGGGTAGGATGTGGAGCAAGAGGTATGAGAGAAGGCGCTTCTTCCAGTGCTGTGGTCAAAACGCAAGCCAGCACATTGTCAGTTGCAGGACCGTCAGGCCTGTCATCGCTTGGTCAGTTACCTGTGAATCTCATTACTGAAGAACGTTGCCAATCTGTTCTTCAGTGGTTAACGCAACCTGCATCCAGCGGTTTTACCTACTCGTCCTCCCAGTCATCATCATCGTTAGTATCCATCCAACCTGAAGCAAAGGAATCCCAAATGTCAACCCATGTACAGACCACTGTGGACACTCCATGTTCTGAAGAGCTCTTTGATGACACAATGCAGTTGGGGTCAGAAGGCATTTCAAAAGATCAAGAGGCCAAAGAGGATGATTTCGTCTGCTGTGACACCCAATCGCTTATGCCTCGGAACAAATCCTGAGCGTTTGGCAACGCCTTGCAGTGCTGTGGCTTCTAGCCCTCAGCTTCAGGATGTAGACTGTCAAGATGAGGAAGTCACCTGTGGTGATGATGATGATGTTGATAATGACATTACGGATCCAACGTGGTCTTTTCAGCAAGCATTTGCTTGTGAGCGGCTCAGCAGTGGATGAGGAGGAAAATGATTGGGTAGTGTCGGTACGGGTGCAGCCTCAGAAAGGGAGAGGGTGGTCGAAAAAGTCTGCTGACATGAATCCTCCATTCCTGGTCAGTGATGGCAACGGAGACACCGCTACTAGCTTATCTCTGTCGAAAAGGTACAGAACCTGTGAAGCCTGGACCTTTTTCGAACAAGCCTCAGATTCGCCCAGAGACGTCATATACCATATTTGCCGTCAACGCATCAATAGAGGGAAGAATCTAAAGTGGTTAACCACCACGAATATGAATAGTCACATCCAGCGAAAGCATGAATTGAAATGAAGGAATCAGTTGGTGAAAAAATTCTACGCAGGTCCTGGGTAGAAATGGGCGAATTTCTCCAAAATTCGGTTCGCCTACTTCGCCGAATTTTTCGACAAACTTTGTTTCGGTCCGAATTACTTCGCGATGAATCGCGTTAAAAAACAGCTATTTCCAGGCTGCAGAGAGCCTGTAGGGTGCTGTAGAACATTGCACCATGCTTAAATATGCAGAGGGAGCTTGGTTTGGTCTTCATACAATGCTGTGTTTTAGTATGTCACACACATGACTGCCGTCGCTCAAAGAATCGCTTCACTCTTCAATTCCCTGTACACTTACAGGAGAAAAACTGACCAAACAACTGAAGCAGGAATGCAGCCTGATAAATTCATGGAAGCGCCAGCTGGAAAAAAACAAGCTGAGGGCTAAGATCTACCTGCGTCAAAGAAGTGCCCCCGGGAACCCAAGGTTTTGGAAACGCCGCGGCGGGCCCCGCCCCGCCGGAGAACTGTCGTGGGGTCCCCCTTGGGGGGGGGTGGGCTTTAGGGGCCCGGGGGGTCCGCAAGCGCGGGGGACAGGGTAGGGGGGGGGGGAGGGGGGGCGGGTGCGTCGGGGGAAAGGGGCAAAAAAGCCGGACGGGGCCCCACCCGGCAGGGGCAAGGGGAAACCCCCGCACCCCGCGGGGGTTTGCCGGGCCGGCCCGCGCCCGTTTCCCCGGGCCCCCAATTTGCCGCCGCTCTGGGGGGGGGCGGGCCCCCCCAAAGAAAGAAAACCCGCGCCCAAAGAAAAAAAGGCGGGGGGGCCGGGCCGGGGGGGGGCGTTTTAAAAAAACGGCCCCCCCCCCAAAAACAAAAAAAATTTTCGGGCCCAAAAAACCGCGGGCGTTCCCCCCCCCCCTTTCCGGCGCGGGCCGGGGGCGGGGGGGCCCCGCGAGGGGCGGGGCCTTTTGCGGGGGCCCCCAAAACGCCCCGCCGGCCCCCCCCCCGCCCGGGGCTGAAAAAAAAAACGGCGGGGGCGCCGCGGGGCGCCCTGGCGGGGGGGGCCCCTGGAAAAAGCCTTTAAAGGACCGGGCCCCCGGGGGGGCCCCGAAAGGGGGGGGGCCCCCGCCCGCCGGGGGGCGCCCCCCCGGGGGGCCCCGGCCCCCCCGCGGGGGACGCGCGGCGGGGCCCCGGCGCCCGAGGGGGCCCGGGTCGCGCCGGGGGGGGAAAAAACCGGAAACCGGGAGGGGGGCAGCCTAGGCGGCGGGGCGACGGGCGGGGGGGGCGGGTGGGCCCCCGGGAAAGGCGGGCCGGGGGGCGTTTTTTTTTTGGAAAGGAAAACGACCCCTTCAGGGGCCCCCCCTTTTTCCCGGCGAGCCCGTTTTTTAAAAAACTCCACCTTTCCCCCCCCGAAGAAAAAAGCCCTCCCTTCCCGTTTGGGTCCCCAAAAAACGCGCTTTCCCGGGGAAACCCTTTTTGCGGCCAAAAAAAACCCCCTTTTTTCTCCCCCGGGGGAACGGGGGGGGGGAATTGCCGGCCTTTTTTCCGTTGCCGCTCGGGGACCCCCCTTTTTGCCCCCCCGCGCGGGGGGGCCCCAGGACTGGGGAGGGCCGGGGGGGGCCGGGCCCCCGCCGGGGGGGACCGCGCCGGCCCCCTTCCACCCCGGGGGCCGGGCCCCCGGACTGGGGCCCGCCCCCCGCCCCCCGGGCGGGGGGCGGGCCTGCGGGGGGGGCCCCGGCGGCCCCCCCGGGCCCGGGCCCCGGGGGGGCCGCCGGGGAAAAAAAGGGGTAGCCCCGCGCCCCCCCAGCGCGGGCGGGGGGCCGGAAAACCGGTTTGGGGGCCGCCAGCGGAACGTTTGGGGCGAGCCCGGGGGCCCCAGGGCACGGGGGGGGTGGAAAACCGAAAGGGCGCGGGGTGAGGGGCGACGGGGGGGGGGGGGGCCCCAGCGCGGAAAAGAGGGGAGGTGGAGAAAGGCAAGGGGGGCTCCGGGGGGGCTGGGGGAAAGCGGGGGGCCCCGCCCCGGGGGGGCCCGGGCGAAACGCCGGCCCCGGGGGAAGCCGGCCGCCCGCCGCACGCAAAGGCTGCCCCGGGGCCCCCCGGGGCCGGGGGGGAAAGGGTTTCCCCCTGCCCCCGCTTGGGGCCAATCGGGCGGGGGCCCTTTCTCATCAAATTGGGGGAAGTTCGGCCATGACCAGGGGCCCCGTGTTGGATTTTTGGGGGGCAACCTTTTTGGGGGAAAAGGCAAAAAACATTTCCTTTGAAAGGGTTGGGGACCCCCGGCTGCATGGACCGTGGGGGGCCAATCCGAAAATTTTTCCGCCCGGGTGGGGCTCATTGTTGCCAAGGGCCAGGGGCCAATTTTTGGGGCCCAATTTTAAATTTTCCCCCCCAAAGATTCAAAAAAAACCCTTTCGGTTGGGGGTTGTTTTGAAAAGACCCCCCCCCAAACCGAAACGTTTTAAGCCACGTACGGCTCAGTTCCCCCGGCCCCTGGGCCCTTTTCCCTCAAGGGGTTTTCTCCCCGTGGCCCCTTGGCTCCCCGTCCCCTGCAACCCCCCTGGCCACGGGCCAACCCCCCATTCGCCGCCCCCCCCTGAGGGAATTTACCCCCCTTTCTTCTGAGGGGGGCCCCTTTTTCCCCCCGCCCAGCGGTTCCTACCTTCCGACTTTTTTTGACTTCCCTGCTCCTACCTTGGAGCAACTGCCCCCACTTCCCCCTCCCTTTTCCCCAAAATTTATACTTTCCTCTATTTGAAAAAACTAGGCCCCATTTGTTCGCTAAATAGGGGCTTGCCCCCCCAAAATTTTTCTCCCGGTTTAAATGGGGCTGACCCCCACAATAGACTCCAAAACCATCCTGGGGGGTTTGAAAAATGGGGGTCCCCCTTGGGGCCTCCCAAAATGGTTTTTCCTTTTTCCCCCCCAATTTGGTGGGGTTGCCCAATGTATTTGGGAGGAAGGGGAAAGACAGGGCCCAAAATTCAAAAAACCCTTTGGGTTTGGCCACCCCCAAATAAGGAGTCTGCCCCCATGCCCTTTCCCGGTTTTTTTGGGGTGATTTCCCTTTCAGAATTTTGTCTTCCCCACCCGCTGTGAAGAGCCCCCCCTTCCGAAACCTTTGAAAAATTTCACTCTGTTTTTGGTAAATTGTTTTAAAATCCCACCCGATTTGAAAGAACCCCTAACTTTTTAACCCTTGGTTTTTTTTGGTAAAAAAATCGAAAAATTTTAGTTTTGGGTTTAAATTCAGGGATCCGGGGCCCAAACCAAACAGTGTTCCCCCCAAAAGGGGCCAATCCCCCGGGGATTAAAGCCCCGAAAAGCGGGATGGTTTGCTGCGGGGGGGGGGGCTCCAGGTGCACCCCAAGTATTGCTTGGTTTCGGCCGGGGAAGCGTGGAAGTGCCCGAGTCAAGGGGGGAAAGGAGGATCGGTTGGGGGCGGGGTTCGTTTAAGGCCCGGGCCAAAAGGTGGGGGGGGGAAAGGAAAAGGCGGGGGGGGAAGGTCGCCGAAGGGAAAAGGTCCGGGGCAACGGGATTCAAATTTCCAAAAACAAGGTCCCCAAAAATCAGACGGGGGCTACCAAAAAAGGGCCCCCCAAAAAAAAAGTGGGGGGGGCCCAAAAAACCAGCCGCCCGATGCGCCCCTTTTAACGGGGGTTAGGGGGGGGGGGAAGGCAGGGGGCGTGGCGGGGGGGGGGGGGGAAAATTTGAGCCGGCCCCGGGACCGGGGCAGCAAGGGGGGAGGGGGGGGTCCCGGCCCCCCTTGGGGGGGGGGCCCGGGGGGGGGGCCCCCGCCCCCCGGGAAACCCCCCCCCCCCTTGGCCCCCCTCTTTTTTACGGAATTTAAGAGAAGGGCAGGTGACAGGTTGCCCCCAGGTTCCCATGAACGCCCTCCCGGCCCAAACCCCCTTTCCGTCAATAAGAAAGAAACCCCTTCCCCCCCACCCTTCTTCTGCCAGCCCCCTCCTTGACCTCAAAATGTTTCATTTTGGGCCCCAGGAGAAGGGAGACGATCCCCGGGGAAACGATTCGCACCACAGGCTTGAGGAGGAAACATGGAAGGCGTCGGGTACGAGAGTAGGAGGCAAGCGGGGCTTTTAGGACAACGGGTTTGTTGCCCAGTACAACAAAAGGGCCCAAATACTTGGTCTAACTTATAACTGGGCCCTTAAGCGAATGTATTTGGCGGGAAAACCCAAAATCTAAAAAAAAGGGCAGAGGTTTACGGTCTGTCGGCCTGGACTTTGGGGGGCGAGCGGAGGCCCGTAGAAGGGCCGTCGTGTGGCTTGCCAGAGTGCCTTGATGTCACGCACTTGGGTACCCGCGGAAAATGACACAAAATAGCCAGGGGAGGGGGAGGTGGGTGTAGCCAAAAACCCCAAAAAAAAAAGGGAGAGGCCCCGCGGATTTTGAGTTTGTGAATTTAAGAGAATTCCCCCCCCCGGGGAGGGGGTCGGCCAATTTCCTGACGGTCGGATACAAAAAAGTCATGGGCGGTACCCAAAAACTTGGTTAACCGCCCACCTGCCCCTTTTTTTTGAGGGTGGTAGCAGACAGAATCAGCGAATTTGCAATGCCCCCATAGAGCCCCCCAGAATTTCGACACAAAATGGCCCCCCTATCCGAGACGAAATGCAACGGAAGCCGTGTAACAGAAAAATGTGGTGGAATACGTTTCTGGGCCGCTGTGGGGCAAAGGGTAACCCCGGGCAGTGGAACAAAGTGAGCCCCTCTTCAAAAAATTTTCGTCACCACCCCGTACAGTGTTTCCCAAAGGGGGCCGGGGGGTCCTAAAAAGTTATGGCTATATGGGACCAAGGTTTTTCTGGCACCGGGAGAGGCTGAAGCAGGAACAAGAGGTACAGGCCAGAACAAAGTTCAGAACATCTCGAGCGAGAGTGGGCCACCAATAATAACGAGAGATTAGTTGCAGAGACTTATGGACTCCAGAGTGACCCGCTGTTCGTGAGGCATGTCCCCACTTCAGGATACGGGGCCGTGGGCCCCGGGCGTTCTAGGTCTCCAAGGAGGCCCGTGTTGAAGGTCCGCGGGGGCCGCCGTGAGGATACGTTTTAGGAGGAATTATTTGCTGAGAGGGAGCTCCAAACCCCCTGTGTCCGAGGATCAGAGAGGTGTCTCCCTGCTTCTTTCCGTGGCAAAAGTGGAGAAGAAAATCAAAGCAGCAAAAAAAATACCACCAGGGCTTGCCGAGGGTTCAGTCGTTTGGGCAATGCAGATAGAGAAAATTTTTTTGATTTTGTGAATAACGATGGGGGGGGCGGCTCCCTCCAGCAATACCGCCATTCTTCTAGGGGTAACTAATAGCCAGTAATTTGCGTCCCGGATTTTTAAATTCTTTTTTGGGTGGGGTGAAGGTTTTAGGAAGGGGCCGCAAGTACCAGTTTCCCAGAGGGGATTCTGAAGGAGAACAGCACCGCACCTACAGGGGAGGCTCCCTTTGGAAAAAAGGGACGCTGCGGGTCCCGGGGGAGACAGAACGGAGCAGAGCGAACGTGATTTGAGGCGATCAAAAACTTCTTAGGCTTTGGCGGCCAGGATTTAGGGTTGGATTTTTCTTCGTAAGGGCACCAGCGGGGCCCCGAGCGTGGGAAAAAGCGGGGGTGAATTGTCTGCAATAATTTCGAACCCCAAAAAGCATTGGATGAGCGAAGGCCCACTGGGCGAGGCCCTTGTAAGACTGCGACAATATCGAGGGATCCATCTGAAGGCCTTGATCCGAGACGATGTTACCCAGGAAGGGAAACGAGGTCATTCAAAAAAACATTTCCCCCAAATTTGGTAAGTGGGGGTCACAGAGACATTTGAGCACCTGGTGGATGTGGAGGCGGGAGTTTCCAGGTCAGGAGAGAAAATTAGGGTTCATTGGTAGGATGAACGACTAGAGGAATCGCGGAAGATTCATTGACGAAGTTCGGAACACCGCCGGGACATTGCAGGCCCCAAAAGGCATGACAAGATATTCAAAATGGCCCCCCTCTGGGATTAAAAGGGGGTCTTCCATCGTCGCCTTCACGAATACAATCAGGTTGTATGTCCACCCCCAAATTGGAAAAAAATGTTTGCGCCACGCAGGCGATCCAACGCTCCGAGATCAGAGGAGGATAGATTTTTTTTGCAAATTTTGTTAAGTCCCCGATAATCGCAAAGGTCGAGAGTACCCCTTTCTTTTCAAACAAAAAAGAAACCGGCCCCTGCAGGTGGGAAGACTTGGTATGAAGCCCCTTTCGGGATTTCCTGGATATACCCGACAAACCCTTTGTTCCGGGCGGGAAGGGGTAACTCTGCCTTGGGGGTCAGTACTCCGGGTTGCAGTCAAAAGGGCAATCGAAAGGGGGGTGCTGGGGGAGAGTTTGGGCCCGGTCTTTTGGAAAAAGCATCGGCTAGTCCTGGTACGGAGGGGAGACCCAACAGAGGCTTATAGACTTTACGAGGGGGCGTAGAGGAGGAAGGGTATGGAGGGCATCGGGGGGGCAGCGGGGCCCAAACGGTATTTCGCCCATGTTTTAGTCCAAGGTAGAGCATGGTCTTTTAACCAAAGGGAAGGCCCCGGAGGATTTCCGAAGAGGAGCGAGGCAGAACAAACAGTTTTTAAAAATCTCCTTGGTAGGGACCTATCGCAAAAGTGAGAGGGCCCGTGCAGAAAAATGAATGCGTTTTTGGCATTCGCCACTGAGGAGAAGACGAAAAAAGGGCTTTGCAGAGGGGTCACCCGGGGGGCGAAATTTTGAGACCAGAGCTTGGCTGACAAAAAATTTTCCCGCAGACCCCCAATCAAAAAAGGCGGTGGTTGGAAGGTGCTGTCCGGCGAAATTCCACAGAGTAAAGGGAATTGGCAGACGGGGGAGGCCGCACGCACCCAGGGAGCCTCTCCTGCGTGCCCTAGTGCAAATTTTCCCCCACTACCGGGCAGTCCCCCAAAGAAATGGCCAGAACTGCCACAATAGAAGCATGGCTGCCCCAGGCGATGTGCGAGCTTTCTTTCCCGGGTCTGGGGGGCTCTCTCGACCTTTCATAGGTTTCCTCGGGGACCAATGGCGGGGAAGTGGAGGTCGTTGGAACAAGGGGAAACAAAAGGTAGTCGGCTGGTCGGGCGTCTCCCGTTGGAGGGGGAGCCCTTTTTGTCTCCGGTAAACCGAATTCAAATTTGGGGGAGCTAACCCAATCAGGTCATCCAGAGCAGTGCAAGTCCGACCACGACTCGTCTTTAATACCCCCAAAAGGGTTGCCAGAAAGGTCGCCCCAAAGCCCATTATTCAGTCCAGCTCAAGGCTAGGGTGCGGAACGCATGGAGTAGTGACCCCACGGAGTCGCCCCAAAGAAGATAGCAGAGCTCAGCAGCGAAGGAGGTGCGGGCCCGGTTCCCGAAAAACGGAGCGAAAACCCCCGGAGGAAGGGTTTTTTGATTCCCGTCAAAGGGTTCCTTATCCCATGCGGGTGGCCCCCGGCCCGACTTTGCCCTTAGGAGGCTAATTAGAAGGCCCAAATTTTTCCCCTCGTGGGTTTATGCCCCCCAAAATCCGATGTGGATGGAAATTGATGTGAGGCTCTGATTCTTTGGGGCTCCATAACCCTGAGGGAAGCAGCATGCAAAGGGTGGTCCCGGTGCAGGAGCAGGGAGAGCCATGGTGCAGGGCAACTAGTGCTGGCGTGGAGGGTACCCAGATGAGGGAGACAGACCGCAAGGTTTGCATATGGCCGCGAGCTGGTCAATACCTGGCTTGCTGTCGAGGCCGCGTGATGCCCAGGTTCGGACAGAGATACCCTGGCGGAATCCATGGCCACTTTGTACTGTAAGGGTTCGGTGGATTCGCTGGACCACTGCAAGCGATGATAGTTAAGCCACGCCAGGGAGCGGAGTCTAAATAGCCCCCGGAATTCACCAGAGCCCGCCGCAAAGCGGGATGGATTTGCTGCGGTGTGAAGCTACCAGGTCGCTACCCCTGACGTGACTCGCTTGCGATGGTGGCCGGGGTAATGCGTGGTACAGAATCGTAATCCAGAGGCGTAGTCATGGAAAGGCAGGAGGTTAGGACAAGTGGCAGAAGTTCGTGGTCAGAGACGGGCAGAAGGTCAGGGCAGGCAGCAAAAAGGCAAGGTCAGGAAACGTAGCGGAACGGACTGGTACACAGGTAATCAGACAGGACTGCCAACACTCTCAAGAAAAGGTACGCACACCAACAATCTAGGCAGAGAGTGCTGGGGGCGTATACCTTATATAGGACCAGCGGCCGTCAATAACTAATTAACGGTGCGCTGGCCCTTTAAATCCAGACCAGTCGTCGAGTGTGCCTTAAGCAGCAGGTACGCACGCGGCGGCCGGGACAGGCAGGAGCAGCGTGTACAGGAGCGTGGACGAGTAAGTGAGCCGGCGCCAAGGACCGGGCAGCACGGGGATGGTCGCGGGGAGCCGCGGCACCCGCGCTGGACCCCCTGCGGGCAGGGGGGCGGCCGCGGGGGGCGACGGCACCCGTGCCAGCCCCCATTACAGTGCCATTTAAAAACTCTGTGTATTTTAGTAAATAGAAAAGTGCAAACAGGGTTAATTAACCTTCGGATATGATTTATGCTACAGGCAAAATTTCTTCTTTGGCAATGAAAAACAAAGTTTCTTTTACTGACTACAACAGTAGAAAAACACTTAACCCTTGGATCTAAATTGCTTAAAAGAAATGAGCTGCCAAAAGTTACCAGCTATGTAGCGTGTTAAAACGACGTGTACTTTACTGACCACAACAGCAGAAAAACGATCAATTAACCTTCGGATATGAATTATGCTACAGGCAAAATTTCTTTTTTGGCGTTTAAAAAAAAAACCTCTCTTTTACTGACTACAATAGCACAAAGACGTTTAAGTAGCCCTTGGATATAAATTGCGCAAAAGAAATAAGTAGCCAAAAATTAACTGGTATTTGGATTGTAAAAACGCTGTTTATTTAACTGAATACAACAGCAACAACAGGCTTAGATAACCCTTGGATATTCAATGTGCTACAGAACTGAGCAGATAGCATTAAAATGTATATGCAGCTGAATTGGACGCACACTGGACTTCAATTCCAATACCCCACAAAATCAAAATTAAAACTTAAGAGAAGCAGTCTCTGATAAAAGCTGTGACACCCCCCCCCCCCCAAAAAAAGCGCTGTATGAAAGGTCTTTCTTTTGTGTGAGATCTCTAATAATGGAGCTGCAGCAGCTACAACACGGCACAGAGAGAGGACTGTGAACTGCCAGCGTCGCGTCCGAACTTATATAGTGCGGTGATGTCACAGAATCCTGCCGGTCTCTGATTGGCTTCATCTCTGCACATGTCATTTATGCTACTCCTTTATTCCTCCCAGACTTCTTTACCCCATGTGCCATGTGCTTGCAGCCATTTTATCAATCAAAAACACGCTTCGTCCCCGCGAATCACCCCAAACTTCGACTTCGTTCAGAATCGAAGTTTTCCTGAAATTCTAAACGAATTCCACTTCATTAAAATTGATTCGCCCATCTCTAGTCCTGGGCTTCCAACCACTGTCATACCCTCTGTCTCCTTCTCCTCCTCCGCCATTTCCAAGACCAAGCATTCCTCTGCTGCCCAAGTCCCTCAGTGGCATAAGCAAGGAACAGCCCAAGTGCCACCTACCATCGCCTGAGTACCACCAGCACCACCAGAGACACAGCCTACCCCTTCTCCTTCCACCAGTTTTCCCTGCATGATGTACAGTGGCCAGTCTAGCAGCCAGCCTTCCTTGTACCAGGTGTGGGAGCAGAAGAAACGCTTTAACCCCAACCATCCTAAAGCCAAAAGCCTGAATGTCGGCATTGCCAGGCTTTTGGCCTTGGACACAGATGGGTCATGGCCCTTGCGTTCCCCCAATACCAGATGCCGAGCAGGCATTTCTTTTCCCAAAAAGCCATCCCTACCCTGGCCAGCCACGTGTCAGCTGCATCTGTGTCCAGCAAAGTCCATCTGACCACCATTACCTGGACTATTAAGCATGGTCAAGGCCACTACATCTCGCTGACAGCTCACTGGGCGAGTTGGGTGGATCTCTTTGGCGATGACGGTGGCTCTCAGGCTCGGCGCACACTTTTCAAAACCACTGGGATGGTGCCAAGAGAAACCAGGCCGTGTTGAAATTAATGTGTCTTGGAGGCCGTCAACACACAGGTCAAGAGCTGTGGACAGCTCTGCGCAATGAGACCGAGCAGTGGCTGGATGACAAGAACCTGGTGCCACGCAAGGTAGTGTGCGACATTGGGCAAAATCTCCTTGCAGCTCTTAAGATCGGTAGGCTGGAGCACATCCCTTGCCTTGCATATGTCATGAACCTCGTCGTCGAGAAATTTCTAAAGCGCTACCAGGGTCTTGACTGTCTGCTGAGGAAGGCTCAAGGTCTGAGCTCATACTTCCGCCGTTTGCACCCAGCTTCGTCCCGACCTGCTGCGTTACAGCGTCAGCTTGGCCTCCCCATCAACCGTCTCATTGTTGACATTACACCCACCACATGCTCCAGCGATTGTGGAAGCAGCGCAATGCCATTACGCATTATGAAGTGGCGCATGGCCTGACAAGCAGCGGTGCAGACTTCGGGGTGTTGAGCCATCGAGAGTGGAGGCAGGTGAAAGACCTCTGCACCATCCTTGTGCGTTTTGAAGAAGCCACCAAAATGGTCAGTGAGGACAATGCCCTTGTCAGCATGACCACTGTGCTGATATTAGTTCTGGAACAGGTGTTTGACACTCTGAAACAGCAGGTCCCACCAGTGATGGAGGAGGAGGTAGACACAGATATGAACACAAAGCCTCTCTCCCCGTCCAGGGCTGGTGCAAGGCTGCGCATCAGCTCTCAGGGTACATCATCTGAGGCAAGTCAGGGCTGTCTTGAAGCTGAGGAGGAGGAAGCCGAGGAGGATGAGGCATGGCTGGACACCGACAGTACAGATGTCCCTGCCTTGGAAAGAGGTTGACACGGATTAGATAATTAACCAAAAAAGGAGAAAAATAGTCTTAAACTTAACTTTTACTTAGTTAACAGATAAAAGATAATAAATATCCATACAATGTATGTCTCTTAAATTACACAGACCGACTCAACAAGATAAAAAAATAATGATAATGTGGGACCAGGTGACCCTAATAGGACCTAATAATCCAAAAACTGATCACTAACCCAACAAGAAGATACAGGCAAATCGCCCTAATAAGGGCGCTCCTGTCCGGAAGCTGTCCCCTACAGGTCCCTATCAGTCCCTATTGGTCCCATCCCTTGGTCCCGTCCCAACATGCAGCATGTTTCGATCGTCCCTTAATTAGCAATCCCGATCACATCAGGGGACAGGTTAGGTAGAAATGTACAAATAGACCAGAGGCACAAAATTGAACAATAAATAATAAGAGCCCAATTCATGGACTGAGAAAATGCAACTCCCCTGCTAAGGTATTCACATACTTATTAAAGCCAGGGGTTTGTTAGGTATACAGATGGTAGACACGACAAACAGTGAAAGATAATGTAATCAGTACCTCACTATGGAGATAATCCGAGCACTGTACTGGTGATTAATCTGAGACTGGCTTCCACCAAACTATAAAGCAAGAGAAGGGAACAAGTCACCACAGAGGTAGTATAAAACAAAAACACCCGATGAGTGTTTCGAGAGAATGCTCTATTTGGTGAGCCTAAAGACTTACCGTAACTCGTGTCCCATCGCGTCTCACAATCCTGATTGCGGGACTCACAGTGTCGGCTGTATGTGTAAGAGACACAGGGAGCCACAGGAGCGCGGTATTTGAGCGCGTGCGAGCGCGCTCTCATGGTGTCCGCATGGTGCGTACCGGGCTCAGTCACAACTAGGAGACGCGTCCTTGGTAACCGCGCACGTGAGGTATACAGGTGCCGGGCAGCGCTTCGGATGATCTTCCTTGTTAGATAATGCTAGGAGATGCATTTCCCAGGCACTTAATTAGTACAAAACATGATATTACAGCAACAGGGTGGGCAGTGTTATAGGTCATTTTCTCAAAATGGTATAGAATAGATATTAATAGAGCATCAATGCATCAGTATATCCCTGTAAAAGATGATGTACTCGAAACAACTTCAGAAAGTTCACAAAAGAACATATTATATATGGTTCAAATAAAACTACTAAAATCCAAAATCTCATTAAGACCTACAGGTGTTTTCGCATTCAGCTAAAATATCCAAAAGCATTATTTTTGCAATAAGGACCGATCCCGATCCCCACGTCTTATAGAAGGGATAATACAATCAATACCCCTCCATCTGAGATGGATCAGATTGCCATCATGCTGTGAGTGAATATGGCGTGATACAGCCATGTCACGTCGACGTCGAACATCACCCAGATGCTCCCCAGTTCGTTTGCGCAGTTGTCTAGTGGTCTTACCCACATTAAGCATACCACAGGTACAAGCGATCAGATAGATCACATACGTGGTCTTACAATTGATGAAGTTTCTGATATTACACACCTTAGTGCCTGTGGAATCACTGAAAGAGGAGCTCTTCTCCATATATGTGCAGAATGTACAGTTTCCACACTTGAAGGAGCCCAAAGGTTTTTTCAGCCAAAGTTCTTGTTTCGGCAGACTATGAGGACTATGGACTAAAAAGTCACGTAGATTACGTC
>JAODAL010007295.1:0-126493 GCA_025379985.1 Phyllomedusa bahiana
GAGCTCTCTCGTAACTACTGTGAATTTATTCTTTATTAAAACTGGGTCCCTGCTTCTACGACCGGCCTGCCTGCACTGAGTGATGTGCCAGAGGCCGGTAGTCACCAATGAAAGCACAGTGGCATAGAAGGTTGAAGAGTGGAGGGGGGATGTGGTCCTTCCTTGGTGGCACTCACAGGAGTAAACAGTGCAGGAGATGTGATACAGCGATGTTCTCACACCTCATGTGCCGCTGTATCTCCTAGGTCGGAAGTCCAGTAATCCATGTCCTTGTGACGGTTGTGGTAGTGGATCCTCTGGACCACCGCAAGCGATGGGGAAAGCCCTTGCCAGGAAGCGGAATCTAAGTAGGTCCCAGTTTTCACCAGAGCCACAAAGCGGGATGGACTTGCTGCGGCGGAAGTCTGCCAGGTCGCTATCCCTGACATGACTTGCTTGCAGTGGCTGCCAAGGGTGAGCGTGGTACAGAATCGTGAGACGTAGGCGTAGTCGGGGACAGGCGGCAAGGTCAGGGCAGGTGGCCAAGGTTCAGAGTCGATAAATGTAGGCAGAGGTCAGAACACACGGAAAGATGGTAAGTACTCAGGAACGCTTTCTCTAGGGCACGGAGGCAACAAAGATCCAGCAGGGAAGTGACGTGGATCCATAAACTATATAGGGTCAGCGCCCAGCAATTAACCAATTACCAGCACGCTGGCCCTTTAAATTTATATGAACGAGCGCGCGCACACTAGGGGGAGCGCATGCGCATTCCGGCCGACAGGGGAAGAGAGCAGGACAGGAGCGAGATCAGGTGAGTGGATGGGACGGGTGCGATCGCGACCCGCAGACCGGGATGCGGCGCCACCCGTTACAGTCCTTAGTCTTCTTGTCTTCAGCAAACTGTTTTTAAGCTTTTTTGTGCATCATCTGTAGAAGAGACCACCTTCTGGGACGACAGCCATGCAGACCAATTTGATGCAGTGTGCGGCGTATGGTCTGAGCACTGACAGGCTGTAACCCCCCACCCCTGTAACCTTTGCAGCAATGCTGGCAGCACTCATCTCTGGATATGATGCTGAGAATGTGCACTCGGCTTCTTTGGTGGAACATGGAGAGGCTTGTTCTTAGAGGAACTGATCTTGATAAACCACTGTATGGTCTTGGTCCCCGCGCTGCAGCTCAGTGTCAGGCTGTTGGCATCTTCTTATAGCCTCGGCCATCTTTATGTAGAGCAACAATTCTTTTTTCCTATCCTCAGACAGTTCTTTGCCATGACGCGCCATGTTAAACTTCCCGTGACCAGTACGAGAAAGTGTAAGAGCGATAACACCAAATGTAACACACCTGCTCCCCATTCACACCTGATATCTTGTAAAGTTAACAAGTTACATCACACTGTGGAGGGAAAATGGCAAATTGGGCACAATTTGTCCATTTTCACTTAGGGGTGTACTCACTTTTGTTGTCAATTAGGGCTGTACTCCCTTTTATTGCCAGCGGTTTAGACACTGAAGACTGTGTTGAGTTATTTTGAGGACACCTGTGATACAAGCTGTACGCTGACTACTTTATATTGTATCAAAGTGTCAGATCTTCAGTATCGTCTCATGAAAAGATTCAATATTTGCAAAAATGTGAGAGGTGTACTGACTTTTGTGAGATACTGTATACTTACAAGAGGCATATATACCTACAGGTGGCTGTATACTTAAAGGAGACATATATATCTACATGGGGCTGTATACCTACAGGGCTCATATATACCTTCTGGGGGCTGTATACCTACAGGGCTCATATATACCTACTGGGGGCTGTATACCTACAGGGCTCACATATACCTACTGGGGACTGTATACCTACTGGGCTCATACATACCTTCTGGGGGCTGTATATCTACAGGGCTCCAAAATAATACCTCTGGGGGGCTGTTTTACTTACAGGGCTCATATAAAATCCCACTTGGGGGCTGTATATCTACAGGAGGCAAATATACCTACCAGAACTGCTGACTTGATAGCTGGAGCCTAGAAGGAGAAGGTTGCTTTGGCTTTTGTGGAGGATTTTTCCAGGGAAAAACAATTGTCCCCCTTTGTGAAAAAATCTGTGCTTTTTTGAAAAAATTGTCTACCTGTGCCTTGTAACGTGCCCACTTTAAAAAGCGGGCCAAAGTAAAAACCTGCAAAACCAAAACTGAGAAAACTCTTGCCCTACACACCCACATCCAATTTCCGGGAGGGCCCACATTCCCCCCCATACCTTCTATGCACCAGTAGGGACAACATTTTGGGGGGGGGCACCTTTAACCTTATGTCCCCCGAATGCAATTATTAGCCCCCTTGGGAGAATCCACTACAGCTATATGATCGCTTCATGCAGTAATTTTAAAAATTCAATCTTTTATCCCCGGACCCTGAAATTTTTCTTTTAATTGGCTAAAGCATCAAGTCGAAGATTTAACCAGGAAATTTTTTTATTAAGCAAATTTTGGGGCTCGGGCTCCTGGCCTGCAGGGACCAGCTGTGTAGACTTGACTCATCGAAAACCTTAAAAGTTAATCTTGAGCTTTTCTCGTTGGGGTTTGCTGGCAGAGGAGGACATTCCAAACCGCTGAGAAGAAATGGATGGGACTTACTGTTCCAAGGACGCAAGAGCCTGAACTGCGAAACCCAGATAGAGGAACCGGAGAAGAGAAACTTTCACAAAAAAACCCCAAGCCCCTCCCATGACTCCCCAAACTGTGTTTTGGAGAAACCTTTCCCCAGACCTGTTATTACAATATAATCTTGATGTGGTCACAACAACATGGTTGTGCACATCCCAAGCTTTCCACCAAGTACAAACAACTGTTTTCTTTAAACCTTTGCATAACTTATTATTATTAGTATGTTTTTGTGGGGTTCCCCCCAAGGGATTTTTTGGGAAAGGGGGCTGAGAAGGCTCAAGCCCTTTTTGTTGGATGTAAAAAATCCCCGGTTTTTTCTTTTTACCCACTGGGTCTTTTTTGGGAAAGCAAAAAAAATATTTAGCCAAGCCGGGATCACCCACTGATACATCCGTTTCGGGTGCTTGCCCCCGTCAGTGGAGGCAATTTGAAGGGTGATCATGTCAATACCTGTATATCGTCCCAGGGTTTATATGGAAAAAGGCTGGTCCCAATCTTTTGGGCTTTTCTCATCAGGGTTTGCTGGCAGAAGAGGACATTGCAAACCATTAAGGAAGAAATAGATGGGACATTACTGTTCCAAGGACACAAGAGCCTGAAGTGCAAAAAACCCGGACAGAGGAACCGGTGAAGGTAGAACTGTATGTTCTCACCCATACCCCTGCTGCAAGCATGTCAGGCCGCGGGTGCACTCGGAGCTCTGTCCCAGCATTGGGCTACTCACCTATCCTCGATTCCCGACGTCTCTGCTTTGCGCGCCAAAAGTCCCCTGTTCCCAGGCGCCATGCGCATCTCTGTTAAGTTCAATGGCTGATTTGTGATTCCCGGACGTTGACCGTATTTAACCTTGCCCCTTCCTGCCGTTTCTTGCCGGATCGATAGTGCCTTGTAACCTAGAGAGAAAGCATTTTCAGTGTGCTCCTTTGTTATTCTGTGTACCGTACCTGTTGCCTCTGTTCCTCGACCACGACCTTTGCCGCATGTCCTGACCTTCCCCGGTCCCCGAGGCAGCGTAGCGATTCTGTACCACGCCACACCTCTTCCACCACTGCAGGCAAGTCGTGGCAGGGGTAGCAGCCTGGGGGTTCACTTGCTGCAGCAAGTCCAACCTGCTTTGGTGAAAACCAGCGGCGCCTTAGACTCCGCTCCCTGGTGCGGCTTATCCCATAGCCTGCAGTGGTGCAGCGGATCCCCTACTCTAGTCATTACACATATCCATTGTGATAAACCGAGTTTTTCAAGAAGTGATTTTTAAATTATTTTTTTTTGCTGGAGTTGAAGTGATAAACAGGATAATTTATTCACAAACACCTAAAGTCTCCACTGAGTCCAAACTGTCTGGTTTTAGACAAACGTTTCCCAAGACCTGTTTTTCTAGTATAGTCTTTGTGTAGTCACAACAACCTTGGTGTGTACTTCTCAGGCTTTCCACCAAGTACAAACAACTGACCATTGTCTTTAAAGAGAATGTGTCATCAAAAAATGAGTCATTGTTTAAGCCCCATTTTTATGTTAAACACATTTTTTAGGAATTTTTGGTTGTTTTTTTAAATTATTTTTCATATCACTTTCAATATTTTTTAAAAATTCTTAAGTCTTGCAGTTTTCACTTTGGCCACTAGGCCTTATTTGCACTGCTTTAACAACAGTCAGTGAGATGCTTTACAGCAGCTTCATGCACATAGGAGACTTAAAGGGGTTGTCTCACTACATTGATTCCTCTTACCTCAGTTCTGTTTTCTTGGTTTCATTTTGAATTCAGGGGCATGTTTACTGGCTTCCACTAGGCTGCAGTAGAAGCCAGGTCTGTAGCTATAGCAACCAGTGCTGGCAGCCTATCAGGAGAGATCGAACAGGTCTGTATCTATAGTGACCAGTGCTGGCAGCCTATCAGGAGCCAGTGAACAGGTCTGTAGCTATAGCAACCAGTGCTGGCAGCCTATCAGGATAGATCAAACAGGTCTGTAGCTATAGTGACCTGAGGAGCTGATGCAGCCCATACAAGAGGGGATATCTAGGAATAGGTAGACATTGTTAATGGACACATATTGCAAAATGACTTGTTTTTGCAAGATCTTTAACATAAAAAGCAGCAATCCTTGTAGTAAGACAACCCCTTTAAGACTGACTCAGTCCCATTGACTTCTATAGGAGAGTTTTCTAGTCATGCTCTGTGACCTGGGAAGAAGTCACTGTGCAGGGAGGGTAAAAAGGGGTAAACTGGGGATTTTTCCTCTCGTGCTGGTGGATCCTGTTTTAATCTTTTTCCCACGGGGTTTTCCCCTTTTTCAGTTTGACCCTTTGTTTGTGTTTGTAATGAGAAAGAAGAATCTTTCTCAACAGAAAAAGGAAGTGTCAAAACAATTTTTGGGGCATATGGCCAAAGGGAAAAGGGGCGGGGATTAAAAATTATAAAAAAATTGAAAGGGTAGGGAAAAATTTAAAAAGAAATATAACCCAAAAAAAGTCAAAAAAAAATGTTTTTAAACAAAAAAACATAAGTTTTAAAAAAAGTCTTTTTTGATGACCTTTTCCCCTTTAAAACCCTTTTAAAGATCTTCTTCTTCTTATCATTTTTTAAACTTGTTATTAATTTTGGCCCCTTTTGGTGGGGGACCCAAAACATTTCATGCCCTGAAACGGATTTGGGTATGGATCCGGGGACCACTGAAAGCGATGGAGAAAGCCAGCCGGGGAAAAGGAATTAAGTAGCCCCCGTTTATTCCCCAGAGCCCCCCAAAAAGGGGATGGACTTGTGCGGCGTGAGGTACCAGGTCGTTCCCCCCAAATTGATTTTGTTTTGGGCGGCAGCGAGGTGCAGCGAGGTAAAAAAAAAAAAAAACCGTAATCCAAAAAATGGAGGGGGAGAGGGGGGGAAATTATGGCCCAGTGCGGGCAAAAAAAGGTTCGTGGTCGGGAAAAAACAGAAGGTCGGGTGGGCGGCAGAGGTTCGGAGTGGGAGAAAAGGAGCAAGGTTGGTACACGGCAAGGCAATTTATACAATCGGGAACGTTTTCTAAAACCCACAGGGCAAAAGATCCAGAGGGGAAGTCCCGTGGGCCCAAAAAATTAAATAGAAAAACCCCCCCGGAAAATTAGCCAATTACCGGCGAAACTGTTTTTTTTTAAATTACTTGAACGGCGGCGGGGGGGGGCCCGCGAAATGCTTCGGGGCCAGCAGGGGAGCAGACCAAACGGGAGCGGGGGGTCAGGTGGGGAAAAAGGGAAGGGAAATGCACCCAGGGCGACAGTGGGCCCCCGCGGCGGCACCCGTCCCCCCCGGGGGCCCTGCCGGGGGGGAAAAGGGGTTTGCGAGCGGTCCGGGGGACCGGACCGGGGCCCAAACCCTTTTGAAAGTCCCCCCCCCCCCCTTTAAACCTCCCCTTTTTTTGGGGGGAATGCAAAAATGAGGAGGGGTTTTAGATTCAGGATGTTCTTTCTGGCCCCCGGGGACTCTCCTCGGGCCCGAACCCCTTCCTTACGGGGAAAGAAGCGTTTCCCTCTGCCCGTCTTCATCTCCAAGATGTCCTTTCCCTGCGGACGGGCTATGGGAAGGTGTTACTTTCCTGGGGAAAAAAAAGGGTTTGGGGAACCAGGGGTTTAAGGAGGGAGAAGGGAAAATGGTTTTGGATCCGGGAGATGGGGGAGGGACTTGTACGTAAAACCGGGTTAAAACGGGGAAAAAGTTTCCTTGAAGGGTGAGGAAACGGGGCCCCAAATTTAAGACTGGGAAAACCTTAGGCGCACGTCCCTTTCGGGGGAGACCCAAATTTGTCACCTGGGGGGAATTTTGGGGGCAGGTCTTCTTCTTGCCCACCCTGAGTTTCATAGGGGGAAAAGGGGCCGAAGTAGGGACGTCGCGTCTTTTCCCAGAGGGCCTTGATATCCCAACTTGGTCGTTAAAGGGGGCACACCCGGAACATTGGGCCCAGGGGGGCGGGGGGGGGGGCTGGGGGGGCCCGGCCCATAGACTAAAAAGAATGGAGAGACGGGGCGCCCCCCGAGACGCGAGGGTTTTGTAAGAAAATTCCCCCCAAGGGGAGAGCCCCCCAGTTGCCCTGAGCCCAAAGATAAAAAAGAAACGCATGTTTTTCCCCCCCAAAAATCGGGTTTAAAACCCCTCCCCCTTTTGGCCATTGGATTGGGGTTGATTTGTGACAAAATTTCCCAGCTTGACTTGAAAGAGGGGAGCATAGTGCCCCCCAAAAAGGGAAAAAAATTTTAACACCCCCGGTCGGAGAAATGTGTGAGGAAACCCCAAGGGAAGTCGGAAAACATGGGGGGAAAAAAATGTTTTAGTAATTGTGGAGCAGACGGGGGCAGGCCGGGGAGAGGCACAAAAGGGGGGCATTTTCGAAAACCCGGTCAGTAACCACCAGTGACCGAATTCCCAAGGTAAACCCGGAAAGGTCAGTGATAAAAATCCATGGTATGTCCCGTCCAAGGGGATCTCGGCAGGGGCAGTGGATGCAAGACCCCTGCGGGCCCTGTGAGTGGGACCTTTTTCCCGAAAATGGGTTACAGGCGAGCGTGAAGGCCCTTGCCCACCCTTTGGTCCCAAAAGTGGGGGGGACCAGTAGTCCCGGTAGTTCAAGGTAGGACTTCCTTTGCCCGGAATGCCCACCAAAAAGAGAGCAAACCCCCCATTCCAACCCCTTTTTTCTGGGGCCCCGGCGGCACAAAAGTTTTGGGCCATTTTGGGACGTTCTGGAATCTGCGGGACCCGGGGTTTTAAACCCAAACCCGTTCGGGAAAAAAATGATGTGAAAGTGACACGGTTCTTAAACCGACCACGTCCAAAGGCACGGGAGAGGGCGTCAGCCTTGCCCGTTTTTTCTCAGGGGTGGGAAAAATGTTTTGGAAAGTCGAAACGTGAGAAAAAAGGGGGAACCATGGGGGTTGGGCGGGGAAATTCAGGCGCTGGGCTGTCTGAAGGTACAGTAATTCTTATGGTCCGTAAGATGTCGATTGGGTGGGGAGCCCCTCCAGCAGATGTCCCCACCCCTCCAGGGTAATTGAGGGCCCAAAGGGTTTCCCCGGCCCCCAAGGGCATAGTTCCATCCCCCGGCAAAAAAGTTTTAGGGAAAAACCCCAAAAGTGAGAATCTTCCCCCCTTGGGCCCTTTTCTTTTTTGGGGTGACCCCCCGCCCCCCGGAAGAAGCTCCACCCCCAAGGAAAAAAGGCTTCTTGGGGAATGGGCCCGGACCAAGAAGGTGCAGTGGAAAAGGGCAGTTTTTAGATCAACAAACGCCTTTCAGCCCCCGGGGGGGCCACCCCCGGGTTTGCGTTTTTTCCTATTGGGGCCCAAGATGGGAGCCCCCAAAGTTGAAAAGGTGGGAATAAATTGACTTTAAAAATTCCCAAAAAAAAAAGCCCGGGAAGCCGGGAGGGCCCCAAAACCCCGACAGGACGAGGCCTTTGGGTAGCCCGCAAAATTTTTGGGCGGGGGTTCCATCTTCGGGCCCTTGGCAAGACATAAAACCCGAGGAAGGGTAGGCTGGTTTTAAAGGAAAAAAACATTTCCCCAGTTGGCTTAAAAGTCGATTGCTGCGCAACTCGCAAAACCTGGGGGCATTTGGGGTTTTGGGGTTTGCGCTGAAGTCGGGGGAAAAAAATTGGGGATGTCACCCAAGTACACTATAACGGGGTTTTACAAGAGATCCGGGAAGACATCGTTAAAAATTCTTAAAACATGCTGGAGCGTTGCAGACCCCAAAGGCCTACGAGATATTGGGAAATGCCCATTGGGGTTTTAAAACGCCGTTTCCATCGTCCCCCCCCCGAATTCTGAGGGTTTTTTTAAGGCCCCTCGCAGACCCCAAATTTGAAAACATTTTAGCCCCCCTTCAGGGGGTCGAAAATTTCTGCAATTCAGGGGGGAAGAGGGTAGGTTTTTTTACGGTGATTTTATTGAGCCCCCGGTAGTCTATAACAGGAAAGGGAAAAAACCCACCCTTCTTCTGTACGAAAAAAAACCCCGGGCTCCGGTTTGGGGAGGGGGAAACTTAGGGGGAAAAACCCCTTTCTGCAAGTTCCCGTATGTGGGTCCAGGGCCCTGATTTTCTCCGTACGGAAACAGGGGGTTTGGACCTTCCCCGGGCGGACTGGTTCCGGGAAAGGGAGGTAAATTTGGGGCGGGTCGAAAAGGCCGAGGTGGTGGCAGCGTATGGGCCTCCTTCTTGGAAAATTTCGGCCCCCAAAGTCCGGTACTCAGCCGGTAGGCCTGGCAGAGGTCGGCAAGTGGGTGCGGGGGAAGTGGTGGGGCCCCGGGCCCGGGGGCCCACCTCCAAGAGGGGTTTTTCGGGCATTCTGGCCCCCAAAGCAGGACCCCCCTGCCCCTTCCAATCCAGCTTTAGGGGCGTAAACTTTGCGCCGGGGGAAGAAGAGGATCCCCAGGAAGACGGGCCCCAAAGTGGAACCTGCCCCCCTTATGTAGAGCCCCCACCCGGGGGAGTCACTTGGGGTTTTAATTTACTGGATGGGATCAGTGAGGAGTTTCCCCATTTAAACCCGAAGAAATCAGAAAAGGGTTTTCCCCAAGGCGGACAACAGGAGCGGTCCCGGGTTAACCAAAGGGCATGGATAAATTTCCCCGGCGGCCCCAAACCGGGAAGGCTGAGCTCCGGAACAAAAAAACCCAAAGCGTCAGAATCACCTCCATTTCATCATAAAATCGGGGAGAGGAAGAAATGCACCAAGGGCCCCCCTCTCCTCGGCACCTAGGTGAGAGCTTTTTCCCGGACACTGTGGCCCAAAGGGGGGGCAGTTTTTGGGGAAGGGGTTTCCGGGCGGTCATAGAAAATTTAGCTTTTTCTGCCGACGGCGGTTCAGCTCTTGCTCCGTTAAGGGGGCCCCCGGTCCATTTTCATGGGCCCCCCCTTGGGTTGGGGAGGTGGAATTGGAGAATGGGAACACAGGACCCAGGGGGAAAACGCCCAAAGAGGGGGGGCCCCCCTTCTTTCCCTTGGCGAAGCTTTTCCTGCCTTCAAAACCCTTTTTATCGAGGGAGTGGCAAGGGGAAAATTAAATTTCCTTAAAGGAGGACGGGAGGTCTCTTGGCCAAAGCGCCCTTTCCCGGCGGGGACAGACCCTTTTTTGAAGGTGGCCAGAGGGCGGATCTTTTCCAGGGCGAGCTCCAAGCCAGGGTACGGAAATTAAACCGCCATATTTCCCCCACAAAAGGAACTCCCTGACAAAGGGCTCAAGAGGGGGGGCCCTCAAGGGGAAAGAGGCCGGCTCCTGAAAAGGTGGGGAAAATTCCTAAAAGGGGGGGTTTTTGGTTGGGGCCCCCGCAGTACGGGTCTTTCCCTGTCCCGGGGGGGTTTTGCCCAAGCCGACCCTTTCCCCGGGAAAGGGGGGGCTACAAGAAGGCCCATTTAACCTCCCCGAGGGAAACGGGCCCTGTCAGTTTCCACGTGCTTTGAGAAATTGGTAATAAAAACCCCGGCAGAGCTTGACCCCCGGCAAAGTGGAGGGTAAGGGGACCCAAAGCTTGGGCCCCCCGGGGGAAAAAAGGAATGCAGATGTAGACGGAGCAAAAGGGGAAAGGCGGAGACTGCTGCTGGGGATAGAAGGAGCAAACCAAAAACATGGGGGGAGAGCGGGCCCCCAATGCTTTTCCCTGATGTGCGATTTGTTGCTTGCTGGGAACAATCGTGTAATTTTCCGCGATGTTGGGCCCAGGGGCACCTTGGCGGGATCCTTTGGCTGGATTTTACTGTAAGGGACTTGGTATGGACCCGCTGGGCCCACCGAAGCGATGGAGTAAGCCCGCCGGGGAAGGGGAACCCAAAATACCCCGGGTTTTTAAACCAGACCCCGCTGAAAAGCGGATGGACTGGCGGCGTGAGATACCAGGTTTTCCCCCCAAAGTGACTTTTTGGCGGGGCAGGAGGGGGGCAGCGAGGTACAAAAACGAAATCCAAGAATCGTAGGGGGTGAGCAGGCATTATGGTCAGGGCGGGGCCCGGCCGGGGGGGGGCAAAAAGGCGGAGGGCCCAAGGGGTGGGGGGAGGGGGGGCGGCCCTTGGCGGGCCGGGCCCGCCCGGGGGGGGGGCGCCCGGCAGGGCCGGAGCCAAATTTTTCCGGCGCCTGTCCCTTTAAATCTACATGAACGGGGCGCGCGCCCCGCGCTAGGGGTCGGCAAAGCCTTTTGGCCAAAGGGGGCGCGGACCCAACGGGAAACGCGGTCCGGGGGGAGGAGACGGGGCGGGGTGCGACCCCAGGGACGGGAGGACCCCCCGGGGGGCACCCCTCCCCCCCCCGGGGACCCGCCCCGGGGGGCACGGGGGACCCGGTCGGGACCAAACCCCCCCCAAAAACCCTTTTTTAAAAAACTGTACCCATCCCATCGTAGGGTTAAAATTACTTAGGAAAGGGAAAGCTGGTCAAAATTGGGTTTTTTTTCATTGGGGGTTTGCTGACAGAAGAGGACATTCCAAATGGCTGAGAAGAAAGTGGATGGGAAATTTACCCCTTCCCAAAAAAAAGAACCTGTAATAACCCCGGGCAAGGAAAGGGGAAGAAAAAGCTTTTGCATCCCCTCGGAAAAAAACTAAAATTCTGGAAGTGAAATTTTTAATTTTTTTTTAAAGTGAAAAAGGAATAAAATTTTTTCTCTAAAGCCCCCTGATCCCAACCCGAAGTTTTCTTTAAACCTTTATATTTATTTTTTATTGGTGGTGATTATTGCTGGTGGGTTACAAAAATTCATGCTTAAACCCCTTGGGTGTCAGAATTTTAATTTGTTTTAGGGGATTTAAAAAAGTCCAGTGGGGGACAAGGGAAAAAATTTTTTTCACTTGGGGGTTTTTCAATACACCAAATTTTTGGGGTTTTTCCTCATTGAATGATTTGAGAATTGAGGGAAAAAATAGGGGCCCCAATTTGATTTATAAATTTGTGGAGCGTTTTTGGGGAGGCAACCCCCTAGTGAAACAATAGGGGCCCCGTAGGGTCAGTTTCCTTAAAACAGGGAAAAAACTATGTTAAAATTTTTACCCCATAGCAACCCAAAAAAAGAAAACTTGAGAAAATAGAAAAAAACTCCATTTTTAAAATAGGAGGAAAAGGGGCCCAAAGGGAAAAGGTGGTGAGTATAAAAACCCTAAAAAAAAATTGTTTTTTTAAAAAAGCAATGAGTCTTGGGTTTATAGATGTAGTTTTTTGAAAAAATTTTCCCCCCTGGTTGTAAAGTGACTTTTGGGAAAAAAATGGCCCCCTGTTTTGGGAAAGATATATTAAATATATTGGTTTTTGATTAAAGGTGAGAAACTAGTTTCTTTGTTCAAAAAATCTTATTGTACAAATGTGGAAACAATTTTGTTGGTGTTGAAACTATTCTTAATATAAAATTTAAAGAATTTAATGGTTGAATTTTTAATTTAAAAGGTTTTTTTCCCGTTTTTTTTTAATTTTCCTTCGTTGCGTTTGTCCCAACAACCCTTTCTGTGTAATCTCAACTTTCCCTAAATACAAAGCCTAACATTTGCTAAAACCTTTGCCTAAAATTTTTATGTTTTCCCCCGTGGTGGTGTCACATCAGTATTACTGGTAACCCCTTTTGATCGTCAGGATTTCTTTGACTTATAGAAGGGTTCCCGGGGGGTTTTCATTTTTGGGGTTTTATGGGCAGAGGTGGACTTTCCAAACCGCTGAGAAGAAAGTGGATGGGACTTTACTTTTCCCAAAAACACAAGGCCCGGAGTAAAATAACCCCACAAGTGGAGCCGGGGAAAAGGGAGAAACGGTTTTTTCCATTGTAACAGTGTCAACCCCCGGGGGGCCTAAAGGGCCCAAGGAGGGGGTTTGGTTTTTTAGGCCCCCAAGTTGATTTTTATGGGCCACCCGGGGGAGTTTATTTTTGGGGGGCCCCCCCTTTAGCTATATAAATGACTGCACCTGCCCCCTTTTCTCTGCCCCTTTTCTTTTTTCCTCTTCTCTGCTTTTTTTCCCTTCTGAGAATTTTAAAATGGGGTTTTAAAAAAAACTTTGGGTTTTTACCATGGGTCAGAAACCCCCCAACCCCCCCAGGGGTTTCCCCTATTCCCTTGTGGGCCAGTCCAAGCCTGCATTGCAATAAAATTAGACCTTTTTTAGAACAAGGGTATGAATTTAAAGGGTTTTTAGTCTAAAAGGTAAACTGAAAGTGGGGTCGTTGGTTGTGGGTTTTTTTTTTTAAAGCAAAGGGAAAATTTTATTTTTTATTCATTTAAAAAGTGTGGGGTTTCTGCCCAAAACATTGACTTATAGAAAATTTTTTTTTATTTTTGGCTGTTCTCCCTTTTGAAGCCCTGTGGGATTACTTTTACCCTCAAATAAGGTGAACCAGAGAAATAACTTTGTACCTATTGTTTGACAAACTGTACTTTGAATAAACTTTTCCACAGACCTGTGTGTTTTGTTTTTTTTATATAGTTTTTTGCATAGTCACAAAGGGATTAGACGACAATTTTAACTCCCTTTAAAGAACCCCCCGCCACTTTAAAAATTGGGTGGGGCGGGTTTGTTCAAAGGGCGTCGCTGCGAAAAACCCCAGTTTTTCCCGGGCCCGGGGGGCCGCAGCTGCGCTGAATCGGGGGTGAATTTTCACAGCCCCATCCCCGAGCACCCCGCAAGCCCGGGGGGGGAGGAGAAAACCCCCGCAACCCCGGGGCTTTAAAACCCTTTTTTATTGCGGGGGTTGCTTAAACCGGGAGCGCAATCAAAGGGTTTTCCCCCGCTCTGTTGGGTGATCGGGGAAAAGCTGTGACCGAACCCGACCCCGGGGGAAAAGCTGCACAAATCAAACCCTGGGGACCTAGAGTGGCCCCCGAGTGTTGTGTATGGGAAACCAGTGATCAAAGGGAACTGTGTGCTTTTCCCCCTTTTCCTTTCCCGTGTCAAAGTGCACAGTTAGAATGAAAATTTGCCCTTTATGAATTTGGAAAAAAAATTACAAAAATGTTAAAAAAAAAAAAAAAAAAAAAAAAATTTTAACACAGTTCTCCCTTTTAGGGGGTTTTAAAAACAAAATTAAAAAAAAAAAAAACAAAACAAAAAAAAGTGTAAAAAAATTTATAAAAAATAAAAATTTAAAAAAATAAAAAAAAAATATTTTAATAAAAAAAAATTTTTTACATACATAAAACACATAAAAAAATTTCCCATATTTGGTAAACCCCATGACCGTAATAAACCTGTAGAATTAAACTAACAATTTTTTAAGTGTGAAATGTGAATGGTGAAGAAAAAAATTTAAAAAAAATTTAAAAAAAAAAAAATAAACAAAAAATTCTGCAATTATTATAAACGGGAAATTTAAAACTTTTCCCAATTTAAAAATAAACTTGTTCGAATAAAATGACTCATGAGGGCCCCATACAACTTTGAAAGTGTCTACCCGTTTTCCCGCTGTAATGCACCGGGGAAATTTCCGGGAGCCCAAGCGATAAAAACTTAAGGTTCGTATGGTTTTTAATTGGCCCCCCTTCCCGATGTACCCCCAAAAAAGGCGCATTAAAAAAGTCCCGCGGGCGTTGTAATGCGCCCGATTTGGGGATGTGGGCGTTTTTTTAAAAAAATAGCGAACGGGGCTGGTAGATGGTTTTGGGGTTTAAAAAAACCCAGACCCGTGTCATTGCCCCGTTCTAAAATGTTGCCCCTAATGTAAAAAATTTAAAATTTTTTCAAGGGAAAAAACATGTTTTCCCTTTTATTGCATATATAATTAAATTTTATGGTGGGAGTGATAGTGACCCCATCAGTCCCTGGTTTTGTACCCATCTGATCGTTTAGGATATAAAATTTACTTATGAAAAAGGGTATGGGGCAGATTTTTTGGGGTTTTTTTCATTTGGGGGTTTTCTGGGAGAATTGGGCACTCCAAAGCTGAGAAGAAAATTGGTAAATTCCCCTGTTCCAAGGACACAAGAACCTGAAGTGCAAAACCCCGGGCAGAGGAAACCCGGGGGAGGTTTGAACCCTTTTAAACTAGAAAATTTTTGGAAAATGGGTTAAAAAAAATTTTTTGTTTGGGGAAAAGGGAAAAAAAGGTAATATATTCCATAAAACCCCATAGCCCGCACTGATTCTTTAAAACTTTAAAATTATTATTTATTGGCAAACTTTCTGTCATGTTATATCTATCTGAAAGTCGGGGTTTTAAATAAATTATGGAAGGGGGTGGTAGTTGGAGATGTTCTATAATATTTTATAACAATATTTTGAAAAGGGCTATATTGCATTGTGCATAAATAGAGTCTCTGAATGCTGACCCAGGAAGAAAGGGGATCACCCTTTCTACCCAATTCGCCCCGGGAGCTTAAAATAAAGTGTTTTTTTGCACTTAATGACACAATTTGGGGGCCAAGCCAGTTTGACCAGTCTCTCTTAGATGTCTCGGGGAGCAACCCCCACACCTGACCATATATCATCAACAAGTGAAGAAAAATACACAACTCAAAACATTACACCCCATAGTGATGAATTAACCCCAACCCTGAAAACCAAACCCCATGGATGAAAATCTACCACTTATGATTAAAATACCACCACAATTAATGAAAAGCCAAAATTGACCATTACCACAAATAGTGAAAGAAAATACCTCCACAATACCAAATATTACCCACATGTGTCTGAAAAATTTTTCACAAAATCTGTCCCAAGCACCACCCCATAGTGAAAGTATAAAACCCCTAAACCCTGCAACATCCCCCCCACAAAAGACTAATAAATACCAATATCACCACCAATATCAAAAGCCCCAAATATGACCCTGTTCAAACCCATATGACTGAAAATACCATAATCTTTGGACTATCCCCCATATGTGAAAGAATAATAACGGCGATCATAAGAAATCACCACCAAAAATGCTGAATAATACGGAAGAATGACCTATATCAACCCACTAGTGACTGAATAATAGCAAATTGACCATATATCCACCGGGCCGTTCCTAGGGGGGGGGGGGCGATGCCCGGGCCCGCGGGCCGCTCCCTGAGGGGGCGCCCGGCCGCTGCCCGCCCGCCCGGGGGGGGGGGGGCCCCCCGACTCTTTCGCTGGGTTTTCCCCTTTCCCGGGGGGAGATCCCTGGGGCTGCTTTCAGTGTAAACGGGGTGGTGATGTCACGCCGTTACATTCTTGCAGTCCATCACCCCCGCCGGGCCTTAAAAAAATTTTGGGCGGGGCGGAAGGGGGGGTACTTTTTTGTTATTTTTATATTTTTGTTAAGGGGGGATCATGGCTAAAGGGGGGACATCTACTGGCTAAAAAGGGGGGAAATTTTTTGGGTTTCAGGTGGGCATCATTGGTACGGGGGGGGGTCACTGGCTACAAGGGGGGCTTATGGTAAAGGGGGCATCATTGGTTTCTGGGGGGGATTTGGCTACAAAAGGGGGGCCCTCACTGGCTACAAAGGGGGGTATTCTAATTTTGGGACAAGGGGGGTTTAATTTGGGTAAGGGGGGAACCAATGGCTACAATGGTTGGGGCCCCCTTTTATGGGGGCTTAAACCCCGGAGGGGGCCCTACTGGCTACATTTTGGGGGGAAAAATTTGGTTCAAGGGGGGGATTTTGGCTCATGGGGGGGGTCACTGGCTCCAAAAAGGGGGGTCATGGCTACATGGGGGGCATAATGGCTACAGGGGGGGGAATTTATGGTAAAGAGGGGGCATCATTTTGGGCCAAAGGGGGGAACCCTGGTAAAAGGGGGCATCAGGGTTTTTGGGGGGGATCCGGGCTTAAAAAAAAAGGGGGCATCATGGTAAAGGGGGGGGATCCACTGGTACAGGGGGCATCATTTGGTTCAAGGGGGGTTTATGGCGAAAAAGGGGGGATCCTGGCTTCAAGGGGGGGGATCACTGGCTACAAGGGGGGATAAAGGTTTCAGGGGGGGGATCATTTGGTCCCAAAGGGGGGGATCATGGGGTACAAGGGGGGGGGTCAATGGGGTAAAGGGGGGGGATCACTGGCTACAAGGGGGCATCCCCCGGGTACAAGGGGGATTTACTGGCAAAAAGGGGGCTACTGGTAAAGGGGGGCATCCCCTGGCTAATGGGGGGATCATGGTAAAAGGGGGATCACTGGCTTAACAAGGGGGGCCCTCATGGTACCGGGGGGACACTGGTTTCAAGGGGGGTACTGGTAAAGGGGGGCATCATGGCTAAAAGGGGGAAACATTTCTACAAAGGGGGGTCCCTGGGACAAGGGGGGGATCACTGGTACAGGGGGGGGCCGGGGGGACTTTGGGTTTAAGGGGGGACCTTTTGGTACCCGGGGGTCACTGGGCAGGGGGGGCTACTGGAAAGGGGGCACCCCCTGGGAAAAGGGGGATTTATGGGTACAAGGGGGGATCACCCGGGTTTGGGGGCTTACTGGTACAAAGGGGGGGAAAACTGGTACAGGGGGGGATCACTTTGGGTACAGGGGGGGCATCACTGGTACAAAGGGGGGGCCCCTGGCCCCGAGGGGGCACACTGGGTTTCGGGGGAAAATGGCTATGGGGGGGCTAAATGGTTTCAAGGGGGGGATCATTTGGTAAAGGGGGATGGAAAATTATCCCGGTACGGGGGGGGCATTCTGGTTTCAAGGGGGGGGATCATGGTTAAAAAAGGGGGGGGCATTCTTTTTTGGGGTAAAAGGGGGGACATGGCTAAAGGGGGGAAAAAATGGCTAAGGGGGGGATCACTGGCTAAAGGGGGGGATTATGGTACCAAAGGGGGGGGTTTTTACTGGCTAAAAAAGGGGGCCCTCAAGGCTACAAACCGAAAAGGGGGGATCATTGGGTTTCGGGGAAGGGGGCACTATGGGTAAGGGGGGCAATGGGGGTCCCGGGGGGGATCATGGCTCCCAAGGGGGGGGGAAAAACAGGGGTTACAAAGGGGGGGACCCTGGTTCGGGGGAATCTGGCTACAAGGGGGGGGGATGGTTAAAGGGGGGGGGATCTACTGGTAAAGGGGGGGGCATCACTGGTACAAGGGGGGGCATCCCCCAAAACCGGGGGGGGGTACAAAGGGGGGGGGTCACTGGCTACAAGGGGGGAATCTGGCTACAGAGGGGGATCATGGGGTACAAAGGGGGCATTTAAAAAACCCTGGTTTTGGGGGGCATCACTGGTACAAGGGGGGAAAAGGGGGATCAATGGCTAAAGGGGGGAAAACTGGTAAAGGGGGGGGGTCCTTTGGGTACAAGGGGGGGGGGTACCCGGGGGGGTTTAAAACGAAAGGGGGGGTCACTGGCTTACCAAGGGGGGCATCACTGGTACAAAACCCAAAAAAAAAAAAACCCCCCCCCCCCCCCTCCCCCCCCCCCAAAAAAAAAAACCCATAAAAAAATCCCCCCCCCCCCCCCCCCCCCCCCCCCCCCCCAAAAAAAAAAAAAAAAAAAAGGGGGGCACTGGCTAAAGGGGGGCTTCACTGGCTAAAAGGAGGGGCATCCTGGCTACAAGGGGGGCCCCTGGTCAGGGGGGAATCATGGGGGGTACCAAAGGGGGCATTAAACTGGCTAAAGGAGGGGGCATCACTGGCTTAAGGGGGGGCATCATGGTACCCAAGGGGGGGGATCATGGGTAAGGGGGGCCCCCATGGTTTCAAGGGGGGGGCATCATGGGGTTAAAGGGGGGGATCAAAGGTAAAGAGGGGGCATCACGGCTTCAAAGGGGGGGGGATCATGGCTCAAGGGGGGAAACCCCTGGTTCCCAAAGGGGGGTTACTGGCTTTTCAAGGGGGGGGGATCACTGGAAAGGGGGATAATGGTAAAGGGGGGTCATGACTACAGAGGGGGCCACTGGTACAAAGGGGGGATCATGGTAGAGAGGGGGCATCATGGCTAAAAAGGGGGGGGATCACTGGTACATGGGGGGGATACTGGCTAAAAAAGGGGATCCCGGTTTCAAGGGGGGGATCAGGTTAAGGGGGGCCCCTCACTGGTTTCAAAAAGGGGGGTCATGGGTTTTAAAAGGGGGGCCCCTGGCTACAAAGGGGTTGGGGAATTTTGGCTACAGGGGGCTTTTCCCGGGTACAAGGGGGCATCACTGGTACAGGGGGATTTACTGGTACCCGGGGGGCATCATGGCTACAAGGGGGGATCCTGTTTCAGGGGGTCATCTTAGGGGGCAATATGGTAAAGGGGGGGAAAACTGGTACAGGGGGGATCACCCGGGAAAGGGGGGGGGATTAGGGAAAAGGGGGGGGGCCCCTGGTACAAGGGGGCTGAATGCTTACGGGGGAAAATGGCTAAAAAGGGGGGCATCACTGGGTTTCAAAGGGGGGGGATTTATGGTACAAGGGGGGGTCTATGGTACAAAGGGGGAAAATTTTGGCTACAAGGGGGGGGGGGGATTTACTGGTACAAAGGGGGGGGGATTACTGGCTACAAGGGGGCATCATGGTACAAAAGGGGGCACATGGCTACAAGGGGGGGAAAATGGCTACAAGGGGGGGCATTATTGGGTACAAGGGGGGCATCCACTGGTTTCCAAAGGGGGGGGATTACGGTACAAAGGGGGAAAAAACTGGCTACAAAAGGGGGGGGATCACTGGTACAAAGGGGGGTTTTCCCGGCTACAGGGGGGGTTTATGGGAAAAGGGGGGTTTTACTGGCTACAGGGGGGGTTTTACTGGTCAGGGGGGGATTTTTGGGTACAGGGGGATTATTTGGGTTTAGGGGGGAATTCCCGGCTACAGGGGGGCCCTTTTGGTTAGGGGGGAAAACTGGCTAAGGGGGGTCTTTGGTTTCGGGGGCACTGGTAAGGGGCTACATGTGGGCTAAGGGGGCCCTATTTCTGGCTACCCTATGAAATGTATAGATGGGGGTTTGTTTTTAGAGATAAGAATTGTTAGATAAGTGCTGATAAATTGGGGGAGTTTAAGATATTTTTTTGTAAATTTTTTCAGTGAAGGTGGGAGTAAATTTATGGGTTGGGAAGATGGGGAAAAAGAAGAAGAGAAAGGGGGAAAACCCTTTTAAAAGGGGGTCCTTTTTGGGTATTGATATAACCCTTTCCCGTAATATTTAAAATGGTTTAGAGCCAGGGGGTACAGCGGGGATTCCCCTCCCCGGTTTTGGGACTGTAGCCCGGGAATATTGGTTTTTGTATAAGGTTTGCTATAAACGGTAATGGTTTTGTTTGGGTTTTTTCGGCATTTTTTGGGGGTGTTTTGTGGTTTAGTGGTCTTGGGGTTCGGTTTTGTGGGAGTAGGAAATTTTTTTTAAATGTATGATTATTTAAATAGTTTTATACTGCAACCCCCCCCGGGTAATGCTTTTTGAATTTTGGTTTGGGTTTATGGGGGGGTGCCCTGGGTGCATATTTGGGGGCATTTTTGTTACGGTGGGGGTTTGGGGGGGGGGCGAAATTTTTTCCCCCTCGTGAGTGAAAAATTTTGGGTGGAATGCCTGATCCAACCCCATAATTTACTGAATAAAACTGCCAGATCTGACCACACCCACATAGTGATTGAATTATCCCACCACCCTTTTAATATCCCCCCCAAGAGGACTAAAAAATATATCAAATGGGAAATATAAAACCCCCAAAAGTGACTGAATGAAAAAAACCAACCCTGATCACATTTACCACCCAGAGTGACTGAATAATTCCCTTCCCCAAACTTCCCCCCCCAAAAACAACCAACCCCCCCCCCACAAAAGTTAAAAAATATTACCCCCCACCCCCTGATTTCATTATTACCCCCACTAGTGATGAATAAGATCACAACAATAACCCCTTTTATCCCCCATTCCCCTATGTTTGGGGGTGGTAGTGGGCATGGGGTTGTGGTATTTTTCAGTATTAAAAGTGGGGGATTGTGGTCATAGGGGTTGAGGGATTATTGAGTCACTATGTGGTGGGTTTTATGTGGTCAGGTGTGGTTTTGGGATTATTCAACTATTGATAGTGATTGTTGGGGTTTGGGTGGACTTTTTAAACTGATTTGCTATATTTTTTAATTTAAAAATAGAGGGATTTTGTGTACGTTTGATCAAATTGTGTCTGGGCCCAACCCACCATGTAAGGTAACCCCCTCGGGGCCCCACTTTCTAAAATTTGGTTTTTGGGCCCAAAGTTCCCTGTTTTAGGCCACCCGACTTATTAAAATGGGTATAAGGACTAAAGGCAGATGGGGAAAAATACAAGCCCCGATAGGGGCAGCTGCCAAAACCAAAATTTAAATTTTTAGAAAAGACAAAAAAAACAGCTTTTCCAAAGACAGTGACATAGAAAATGAATGTGTTGTAGTTAAATCCAAAAAAACTAATTTACAACAAAAAAAAAATAAACAGTCCTTTTTTAGGATGGGAAAACCCCCTTTTAAAACATTGAATTTAAGTAAATTTAAAGGTATTACTGCGTTTACCTTGATGTGGTAGCGGGAAGCTATTGGGGTTTGGGGGTTTTATTTTCTATGCTTTTTAGGGCATCAGGGGTTTTTTTTGTTTTTTGTGTCTTTGTTGTGTGTGTTTGGTTGAGTGGTTGATGGCAACTGCCCCAGGTCCTTGGAAAGTAAATGACTTAAATGTGCACTTAAAATCGGTTTTGTTTTAAGGGGCCAATGTATGAAAAACTGTTAGGTCTAAAAATTCCCGTATTGCCCATAGCAAACATTTAGAGCACCCCTCTCATTTTTCCAGAGCGCTATATAAAATGAAAGGGGCGCTCTATTGGTTGCTATGGGCTCTGATTGGTTGCTATGGGAAACAAAGTAAGTTTTAGACCTAGACAGTTTTCATACATGTGGCCCATGGTCTATATAAAACGCAGCTAAAAATGACAGTCTGTTGCAGAGTATAGAAGAATTGGTTCTTTATAGTTTGTATGTATTGGAGTGTTGTTTCTTGAAGTGTATTGTCTAGTTAAGTTTTGTCCGGCTGTAGTACTTTCTTGTTTCTTGTCTGAGTTCCATTCGACCAAGTTCTAGAGTTTGTAGTTATTGAGTTTAATAGATTTAGGGCGACATGTATGATCGGGAGTTGCGCCCGATTTCTGGCGTAACCTGCGCCTCATCGGTCCGAATCCACTGTCGGACGCAGAGATGCGATGTTAGGCGCAACTTTCGCAACTTTTGGAAAGCGCCCCTAACTGATGGGACGTGCAAAAGGGCGCGGTGGGGGGCGTTCTGAGGCGGGACGCACCACATTCGAATGCTCCGATGCATGCATGAATGGCGGTCGGCAAAGTGCGGCGCATTGCAGCTCCGACAGGCAGACTTCGTTGAATGTGGCCTACCTGAGTCGGAGAAGGCGAAGTGAAGCTAGAACGTAATGGAATGGGGCAAAATGTGCTCTCGGTCGACTGTTACAACAGTACAAGAATAAAAATGAGTTGTCTCTAAAATTAATTCATTAATAAAGATAAATATCAAAGTTGTCTAAAAACGATTAAATGTATTGAAAAAGTGGATCATTTAAAATTAGAGGAAAAATCGCAAAAGAAATAAATCTCAGCTCTCAGCGCCGTGCGGCATGGAGTATGAATCAAAGAAACGTTTTTATTAAGTGTAAAACATTATCTGCAAAAGAGCTAAAACCTTCTAAAAACATAAATCAATAAATCCCAAAAACCGGGTTTGTGCCATGAGGCGCAACATCAGGAATTGGATATAGAAATGGGGAAAGCAGTATTCAAATCTGTAACCTCTTCTTTTGGTCGGGGAAAACCCAACCCAATTTCAAAAAAAGGAGCGAAGGGGGCCTTTAACCCATGGAGGAGGGATTGGACCCAAACAAATGCAAAAGGGGGACAGTTCAAAAAACAGTAAAAAATGGGGAAAAGAGTGATTGGTTGACTACGGGGGGCTTGCTCCCCCGGCCCAATCAGAGGGGGCGAGTACTTTGTCCATTGTAGTCTTTTGTAGAGATCGGGGCAATGTAAAATATGTATATTTTTTCTCAAGAAGGGATATGGATGAACTGATTGGTTGAGACCAGGGGGCAGATATGAATCCACAAATCATATGTAGTGCGTCTATTTTGAGTAGAGCAAGAAGGGCGCGATAGAAGGGCGCCCTAAAAGTTATTACTGTCTATGGGAAATATTCTCGTTCTGTGATTGGTTGGGGGGAAGAGGGGCTCCTCCTGCTTAGCCAATCAGCGGCTAGCTCCCTATCTCATAGAGTTTTTATGGGGAAAGAAATGCAGAGCGAGCTCTGTTTGTGATTGGCTCAGTTTAAAAGAGGCGCAGTTTTTTTGGGCCAATGGGAGAGCGAGCGAGCTTTATGGGTTTTCTAATGCAATTTTAAAATTAAAACTGTACATGGCCGAAATCAAATGATAAGACTCGAAGTTGTACGGATCTTTTTTATAAAAATGTAAAAAACAATTAATTTTTTTAATGGGGGGGGGTAACCCCAAATAAACAATAAAAATTAATTAATTTTTTATTTGTTTATTGGTTACCCCCTATTATTGTCATTTTATTTTGAGATCGGTACAACTTCTAAAGTCCTTATTATTTGATTTCGGCAGTAAGTTTTTTTTACAGATTGCTTTTAGAAACCATAAGAGCGTCGCTCGCTCTCCCATTGGCCAAAATAACCCCTGCGTTTTAACTGAGCCAATCAAAACAGAGCTCCCCTCTGCATTTTTTCCCCATAGAACTCTATGAGATAAGTAGCTCAGCCGCTGATTGGCTAAGCAGGAGGAGCCCCTCTTCCCCCCAACCAATCACAGAACAGAATATTTCCCATAGACAGTAAATAACTTTTTAGGGCGCCCTTCTATCGCGCCCTTCTTGGCTTACTAAAAAAGCCCACAATATGATTGGGGGATTCATATCTGCGCCTGGGCTCAACCAATCAGTTCAATATAATCCCTTCTATGGAAATTTTATACTTATGCTTACATTGCCCCGATCTCACATAGATAAAAGGGGGAAAAGTAGCTCGCACTTGTTTGGCCGGGATACCCAAGCCCCGCAGCTCAACAATAGCTTTTTCTGTTTTTTTTTACTGTTTTTTGAACTGTCCCCTTTTTTCATTGATTGGTCAATATTCATTTTAATGGGTCCCTGTCGCTCCTTTTGATTGGTTGGTTTTTTCTCCGCCCAAATGAGAAGGGCTTACGAATTTAAATTTACGTCTTTCCGGCAAATTTTTCTATTCCCAATTCCTGATGTTGCGCCGGGTCTGGCGACAAACCGGGTTGGTTGGGATTTGATTGTTTTATGTTTTTTAAAAGGGTTTTGCTCTTTTGAAATTTTGTTTTAATTAAAAAAAGTTTTTTTTGATTTCATTTTCCAGGGCCCCACGGCGCTGAAGATTTTTGAGCGTTTTATTATTTTTCCTTTAATTTAAAATGATCCCCTTTTTAATACTTTATTGTTTTTGACAACTTTGATATTTATCTTATTTTTTTTAATTTGAAAACAATCTTTTTTGCCCCCTTCATAAAAATTTTTAATGATTTTCGTTTTTCAGCCTGTTTCGAACGGAATACTGTTAGTTGGTCCCTGCGCCAAAGTCCCGACCCCCCCAAAACATGGCGGGGCGCAGGGACTTAAACCGCTGTATGAGCGACCTCGGGCCCAAAACCATACATTTTTAAAAAAAGTTTGGGCACCCTTTAATAAATCATTTTTATTATAAAATTTGGTTTTTTGAACAGCCTTTAATTTTTTAAAATTTAAAAAAATTTTATTGCACATTTTTGTGTTTAGAAAATTTTAAACTCATTTCACCCCGGGAAATTTTTCTGCGCCCAAAAAGTTTTAAAAAATTTAAAAGGGGCACCCGGGCATAGAGAAAAAAACCAAAATTACCCCCAAATGTAGTGGATAGAATCAACATCAAATACCTCTAAAGCCAAACAAAACTGAAAACCAAAAAGAGGAATAAATGGCCATAAAACATAACTTTTAATATAAAGAAGAGATAAAACACTAATGTAAATCAAGCACTCTCAAGGGTATCTTAACAAAAGCGTGACAAAAGTAGAAACACTCACGCATATGAAGACACACATGTGGGACAAAGGGACCAAAAGGTGCAAAAATGTATCCCTATGAGGTCCTAAAGGAGGGAGCTATTAATCCCTAACCTACACCACAAATCAGGAAAGTCGCCCCAATAAGGGCGGTCCTGGCAGGAGCCTGTCCCTGCAAACACTTACCCTAAGTACAATCCTTTAGGTCTCATCCCAACATGTTTCGATCCTCCAACAGGGATCGCATCAGGGGATGATTAGGAAAGCAGAGACCAAAGGAACAAATGCTACAGTAGTATAACTGGAACACAAGCAAAATATCTCATGGAGCTGCACTGGACGTATACTCACAAAGACCCAGATAAGTCAATCAAAGTGAATACATACAGAGTATTTAAGCAGCACGAGGTAGGGCACAGGCATCAACCAAAAAACCTGCAAGAGGATAGTGCAGGAAGAACGTCCCACACCCTGTAAGGGTGTCTCAGCAGTGGCCAGACGAGAGACGCCACTGGGCATAGCACTGCAGTGGGCCCTGCCCAAATACATGACATCACACTTGGCCATGCCTAAGCCCCCTCCCCCAAGCACACCCATATTATCACGCCACTTATTTCAGCCTGCAGCCTACAAGACAATTAGGCAGGGCAGGGAGCCTTTGGCTCCCTTCTCCACCATGGTTTTTAACTGCTTGCACATCCTAAAAACACACAAACCGTTACATAAGCAAAGCCAACCAAGGGATCCTGGGTATGTTTCTTGTATTCCTGTGACATACATACACCACTTGGTGCCCCTATACTTGCGGAGCCCCCGGGCATCCACCTGCTGACCATTTGCTGATTCATCCATCAGTGAGTCTTTTTCTTTGATTGATACACACTTTGTATTGTTTTTTGTATTGTTGTACTTCCCTGCTTGTTTTGTTGGTGTTTGGCGTCCAATAGCGTCATTGCACATACACAATTTGATCAAAATATGCACTAAAAACCTCTATTTTACACATGTAGAAAAGATAGCAGTAATGTAGTTTAACTTTTCCATGAGTTCAATGTGTGATGGGTTTTGGTGCTTGCTGGTGCTGTTGGGTTTTTGTGTTGGAGAATTTGCCTTATGCATTGGAGCCACAACATCCTGCACCATTGTTTGTTTTCAGTTGTACAGGCCGTCCCCGGGTTACGTACGGGATAGGGACTGTAGGTTTGTTCTTAAGTTGAATTTGTATGTAAGTTGGAACAGGTATATTTATTGAATGTAACTCCAGCACAAAGTTGTTTTTTTTCGCTTTGGATAGCGCAGGGAAGGGTTTTTACATTTGTTTTGCTGTCTGTGCCTCTGTTAAGCATATTTCACTTCATTTTCACCTCATGTGCTGCTGTGGCATGCTGGCACTTGTCGTTCCACAGCTAGTATCTGCTGTGGAACATGGAACTACAAGTGCCAGCACGCCCCATAACTCTCCATTTGTAACTAGGGGACAGATGTAAGTCGGAACGGTCTAAGTTGAGGACTGCCTGTATTTGGATGTGTTGGATCATTTTTTTTTTGTGTATGGTCAAAGCATTAGACTTTATTACTCATCCCATTAAAAATCATTGTTACATTGTCTGCTGCTATAGTTCTTTCAGCTGGATCTCCACTGACCCCCAGTTTTTACGTTATAGGGATAACTTTAAATTTGGAGAATCGGCGTTTCCCCGTCTCGGGCTGTTTCCCGCCAGGAAAAAGTGGGAATTTTGGCAGAAAAAATGGTTTCAGTCTAATCCCCGTGCTGCCTCGTAACAGACGCCCCGGATTCTTGTCCACTATTCAAATTCCAAAGACAGATTTCTGAAATATTTACTATCAAAAAATTTTCCCCCCAAAAATTTCGCAGCGCCAAAAAAACCCAAGAAAGAAAAAGAGAAGCTATTTTTTTGTTCAAAAAATGAGCAAAAAAAAATGGGAAAAATTCAGTGAAAGTTCTCTATAGTCACAAAAGGCGGGGTCGCATGCACTCTGTATGTTTTTACGGGGTTTATGATAGAAAATATGGGGGAAAATTGGGGGTTTGGCGAACCAAACACCAGCCTGCAACCGATTTTGGGTATGAAAAACCTTCCTTTCAGATACATACAACCATTCATATGATTGTTCCCCCCCTGGGCAGATGGGGTTTTTCCAAACAAGACTTGCAACATGTTACAAGCTAGAAATGTCCGGGCCCAAAGGTTTTTGGGAAAAGACGGGAAAAAAGCTTCCAAGGGAACCCACACTGACCCCTTTAAATTCCCCAAAACCCCAAAGGGCATGTTTTGGGGCCCTGGATGGTGGTTGTTGGCTCTATGGCCCCTCCGCCCGCTTTGGGTTTTCGTCGCCCTGTGGGGCCCCCCGGATGGTGGTTTTGGCTCTTTGGGCCCCCCCAAACAAAACGGGGGGGTGCAGTCAGCATTTTGGGGCCCCTGGATGGTGGTTTTTGGCTCTTTTGGCCCTCCCGCGCTGTGGGTTTCAGTCAGCATTTTGTGGGGCCCCCGGATGGTGGGGGTTGGTTTCCTATGGGGGCCCCCCGCAGCTGTTGGGGTGCAGTCGCTGGGGGGGGGCCCCCTGGATGGTGGTTTTTTTGGGTTATGGCCCCTTTCCCGCGCTGTGGGTGCAAAATCAGCAGGTGGGCCCCCTGGTGGTGGGGGGTTGGCTCTATGGCCCCCCCCGCAGCTCTGGGTTTTCAGTTTTTTAGCATTTTGGGGGCCCTGGTTTGGTTTTTGTTGGTCTATGGCCTTTCCAGCAGGGGGGTGGGTGCAGGGCGCATGTTGGGGCATGGATGGTGGGTTTTTTGGCTCTATGGCCCCCTTTCCGCAGCTTTTGGGGTGGGGAGCGGTTTTTGGGGCCCCTGGGGTGGTGGTGTTGGCCCCCTTTGGCCCCTCCCAGTAGCGGTTTGGGTTTTTCAGTCAGGGATGTGGTGGCCCCCGGGGTGGGGGTGTTGGCTCTAAAAGGCCCCCAGAAACTGTGGGTTTCCGTCGGGGATGGGGGGGCCCTGGATGGGGGTGTTGGTCTAAGGCCCCCCCCAGTAGCTGTGGGTTTCAGTCAGGGATGTGGGGCCCCTGGGTGGGGGTGGGGCCCCTATGGCTCCCCAAACAGCCCGTTTTGGGGGCAAATTTTAGGGTGGGGCCCCCGGATGGTGGGTTTTTTGGGTCTATGGCTCTTCGCCGCTGTGGGTGCGTCAGGGTGTTTGGGGCCCCGGGGGATGGTGGTGTTGGCTCTATGGACCCTCCAGCAGCTGTGGGGGTTTGAGTTTAGCATGTGGGGCCCCCGGGGTGGTGGTGTTGGCCTATGGACCTCCAGCAGCTTTGGGGGGCAAGGGCAGCATGTGGGACCCCTGGTTTGGTGGTGTTGGCTCCCATGGCCCCTCTAGCAGCTGTGGGTTTTCAGTCGCATGTGGGGCCCCTGGATGGTGGTGTTTGGGTTTATGGGGGGCCCCCCAGCGCTTTGGGTTTCAGTCAGCAATTTTGGGGGGGTTGGAAATGGTGGTGTTGGCTCTATGGCTCCTCCAGCAGCTTTTTGGGTTTGCAGTCAGGGAGGGGGGCCCCCCGGTTTGGTGGTGTTGGCTCTATGGACTCTCCAGCAGCTGTGGGTGCAGTCGGCTCCAGATACCTGTGACAACTGACCAGGACCTTATGCAGTTACTCCCCAGCTGTCTATCTGCCAAATATCACAGGTATACAGAGTAGGAATGTATATATATATATATATATATATATATATATATATATATATATATATATATATATATATGCACACAGTATAAATATGTATAATATGTATAAATATATTGCACATACATGTCTATACTATATATATATATATTGTGTATTATATGTTTAGCTGCAAAATCAGGACATTGGGCTTCTGTCTGTAGCTGTGGAGCCTTCTTCGCCCCCAGGGTCTCCTCTTGCTGTGTCGCGCACCCTGTGCTGGAAATCCTTGCTTGTCCTCGTCTGACTTGGTCACAGCTGAAGCAGCTGCCGGCCATGACAGCATTATAGCTGAGCAGCGCTGTCAGAGCGAGTCTGGAATACAAGGCTGGAGTTATAGGTGAGTTGGAGGAGAAAGCTCTTGGCACTTGTAGGTGACGTGTCAGAAGCAGCTTTGCGCCTGCGCTGGAGGGAGATCACTGGGAGTTTATATGGAAAATGCCCCGTTTTTATTAATACAGGGACACTAAGATTCAGCAGCGTTTGCTGCAGCGTGCCCTGCATTGGGCCCTGCATTGTGCCCTGCATTGGGGATGTCAGCTGGGAGCACGCCCACTGAATAGTAGGGGTGCAGGCTGAAAATAAAACAAGTCAAGCCTGGAATTGTTCTCCGGGCTTCTTCTAATTAGAAAGAGGCTGTAAAACATTTGGATACTGCAGAAAAAGAGGAACGAGCCTTCTAAAAATAGGCAGAAAACTGGTGTTAACTGCAAACCTACAGCATTGGAGCCAATAAGGGCCATCTTTTCCATTGGGCACACTAGACAGTTGCTCGAGGGCCCCACAAGTGTAGGGATCCCTGGTGGTGTATGTTTGTTCCAGGAATACAAGAAACATACCCTGGATCCCTTGGTTGGCTTTGCTTATTTAACTCACTGAATCTATAATAAGCAAAAGGGATATTAGCCAAGCCAGCATCACCCATCTGCACACAGCTGTTTCTGGGTTTTGCCCCTCATCAGTGCAGAGCAGAGCAATAATGGCTGGCTGGGTGGGAGGCAATGAGTGGCTCAGAAAGGGGGAGCACCATATAGGCGTGTGCATCAGCTCTTTTCCCATAATGCCTTGTGATATGCAGATGCTTAGTGGAGGGCAAAAAGGCAATCTTAAAACTCCACACGCCTATATGGTGCTCCCCCCAAGGAGACATATTCCCCTTTCTGAGCCACTCATTGCCTCCCATCCAGCCAGCCAGTATCGCCCTGCTCTGCACTGATGAGGGGAAAAAGCCTGAAACAGCTGTTTGTAGATTTAGTGATACTGGCTTGGCTAATATCCCTTTTGCTTCTTAAAGATCCAGTGAGTTAAATAAGCAAAGCCAAACTTCTTAAAGATTCAGTGAGTCAGAAGCAAATTGAGGATTTGTTACATCCAATAGAGGGCGCCTGAGCTTCCCAGCTCCTTTCCCATAATGCCTTGTGATATGCAGATGCTTAATGGAGGGCAAAAAGGCAATCTTAAAACTCCACACACCTATATGGTGCCCTCCCCAAGGAGAGATATTCCCCTTTCTGAGCCACTCATTACCTCCCACCGAGCCAGCCAGTATCGCACTGATGAGGGGCAAAACCCCAAAACAGCTGTCTGTAGATTGAGTGAGGCTGGCTTGGCTAATATCCGTTTAGCTTCTTAAAGATTCAGTGAGTCAGAAGCAAAGTGAGGATTTGTTACATCCAATAGAGGGCGCTTGAGCTTCTCAGCTCGTTCCCCATAATGCCTTGTGATATGCAGCTGTTTAGTGGAGGGCAAACAGGCAATCATAAAACTCCCCACGCGTATCTGGTGCTCACCCCTAGGAGAGATATTCCCCTTTCTGAGCCACTCATTGCCTCCCACCCAGCCAGCCAGTATTACACTGATGAGGGGCAAAACCCCAAAACAGCTGTCTGTAGATTGAGTGGTGCTGGCTTGTCTAATATCCCTTTCGCTTCTTAAAGATTCAGTGAGTCGGAAGCAAAGTGAGGATTTGAGCTTCTCAGTACCTTTCCCATAATGCCTTGTGATATTTAGGATGTGCAAACAGTTAAAAACCATGGTGGAGAAGGGAGCCAAAGGCTCCCTGCCTTGCCGAATAGTCTTGTAGACTGCAGGCTGCCGGTGTCCAGACATAAGAGGCGTGACAATATAGGTTTGTTTGGGGGGGGCTCGAGGTATGGCCAAGTGTGATGTCATGTATTTGGGCAGGGCCCACTGCAGTGCTCTGCCCGGGGGCCCATAATGCTGAAAAGACGGCTCTGGAGCCAGTGTCAGAGTAAGAAAGATGTATATTGTGTGGTTATAATGATAAATACTCTCTTAGACTACAGAAATATAACTTACATGAACTCCTACATTCACTTGTGAGTCTTATTATTATGACCGCTTCCTACTCTCGATGAAGCTCATGAAGGAAGTCGTGTGTGTTGCGCTGGCTTGGTCGATATATTAGGTGTGCGACAGGCTGTCTGCATACATACCCCTCATTGCTGTCATGAGGAAAAGGAGCAATTTATTATAATACGGATGAATATGCTGCGCAGTGTGTCACCTGGTGGCGGCTGCTGTGGTGAAAGTAACGTTAACTGAGAATTGGGGCCAAGGTGAATAAGAGACAGGAAACTGCAGACACCACGCACCATTGATGTGAGAGGAGAGAGTCAGCTACGAAGGTGCGTGAGGGCGGAGGACACAGGGGAGCAGCTCACCGCTAAAATGACCCTGGGGTGACCAGACGTGTGTCTAACACAACAGCGAACCTACTGTATGGTGCCCTGGAGCAGACGGATGTCACTGCACCTCTGCTAACCCTACTGTGTATGGGGCCCCAGAGCAGACGGATGTCACTGCACCTCTGCTAACCGAACTGTGTATGGGGCCCGGAGCAGACGGATGTCACTGCACCTCTGCTAACCCTACTGTGTATGGGGCCCCGGAGCAGACGGATGTCACTGCACCTCTGCTAACCCTACTGTGTATGGGGCCCCGGAGCAGACGGATGTCACTGCACCTCTGCAAACCCAACTGTGTATGGGGCCCCGGAGCAGACGGATGTCACTGCACCTCTGCTAACCCTACTGTGTATGGGGCCCAGGAGCAGACGGATGTCACTGCACCTCTGCTAACCCTACTGTGTATGGGGCCCCGGAGCAGACGGATGTAACTGCACCTCTGCTAACCCTACTGTGTATGGGGCCCAGGAGCAGACGGATGTCACTGCATCTCTGCAAACCCAACTGTGTATGGGGCCCCGGAGCAGACGGATGTCACTGCACCTCTGCTAATCCTACTGTGTATGGGGCCCAGGAGCAGACGGATGTCACTGCACCTCTGCTAACCCTACTGTGTATGGGGCCCCGGAGCAGACGGATGTCACTGCACCTCTGCTAACCCTACTGTGTATGGGGCCCCGGAGCAGACGGATGTCACTGCACCTCTGCTAACCCTACTGTGTATGGAGCAATGGAGCAGACGGATGTCACTGCACCTCTGCTAACCCTACTGTGTATGGGGCCCCAGAGCAGACAGATGTCACTGCACCTCTGCTAACCCTACTGTGTATGGGGCCCCGGAGCAGACGGATGTAACTGCACCTCTGCTAACCCTACTGTGTATGGGGCCCGGAGCAGACGGATGTCACTGCACCTCTGCTAACCCAACTGTGTATGGGGCCCCGGAGCAGACGGATGTCACTGCATCTCTGCTAATCCTACAGTGTATGGGGGCCCGGAGCAGACAGATGTCACTGCACCTCTGCTAACCCTACTGTGTATGGGGCCCGGAGCAGACGGATGTCACTGCACCTCTGCTAACCCTACTGTGTATGGGGCCCGGAGCAGACGGATGTCACTGCACCTCTGCAAACCCAACTGTGTATGGGCCCCGGAGCAGACGGATGTCACCGAACCTCTGCTAACCCTACTGCTTATGGGGCCCTGGAGCAGACGGATGTCACCGCACCTCTGCTAACCCTACTGTGTATGGGGCCATGGAGAAAAATAATTCAATTATCATAATGGCATAGGAATTTGACCTCTGCTGATTCACAGAGCATTGTTTTCTTTGGTTAGTCACTCTGCAATCATTGCTGGAAGAACACAAGCTGGTGGTGTTGGGAGTGTAAGGGTCTGGGGAAGGTTTTTGGGGCAATCTCTGGGCCACTCATTCATGTGGAAGGTGCTCTCCCATGATGTGGGTATAAATCACTGCTTGCAGATCACGCACACTCCTACATGCTGATTGTCTCCTCTGGGGCGGATGGGATCTACCAGCAAGACAATGCGACATGTCACACGGCTAGAGATGTCCAACATTGGCTGGAAGAGCAGAACCAAGACTTCCAAGTACAACCCTAACCCCTAATTCTCCAGACTTCAGTAGAGCATGGCGGTGTTAGCCGGGTGCAAAACTTCAGCTTGGGCCTCCCTACTCCCAGACACCGTCTGTTGACCAATACTTGTCACTGACAGGTTCCTGACTTGACCTGATGGATGTCTGCAGAGTAGCGCGCTGCGGAAAGTTATTTCTATTTAAAGGGATTATCTAATAGAAGAAAATTGATTTCAAATGGGTCCAAAGAAAACAAGTAATACAGCCAATGTGTATGTTTCCTCTCACTCCCCCCCCCCCTCCCCCAAAACAAAACTGAAAAAAAATACAACTGTGCCTTTGTTTTTTGGGTTTATTTGTTGGAGTTTACACTGAACAGTTGAATTGCCTTATCTGTATCTGTGGGTCAGTGTGTATACATGGGCCACATCATCAGCACATGTCACCACTATATAGTGACTAATATCACCATAATGTTACTGAGCAAACCAGTACAGCAAGACCAATAATACCAATAACAACAATAGACTAGCACCTATTAATACCGGTACATCATCATCCCAACATATCACCACCATAAATGGTCTGAATAATACCATCATACTGTTACTGAATGTAAACCATTACACTAAGACCAATATTACCACCATGCAGTGACCATATATGGTCTACCCCCCCAGTAGTGAGGTAAGTGTATATAGAACCCCCAGTAGTTAGCTAGGTGTAAATAAGGCCCCTCAGTAGTTAGGTAGGTATATATAGGGACCCCAGTAGTTAATTAGGTATATATAGGGCCCCACAGTAGTTAGGTAAGTATATATAGGGACCCCAGTAGTTATGTAGGTATATATAGGGCCCCCAGTAGTTAGTTAGGTATATAGGGCCCTCCAGTAGTTAGATATATAGGGCCCCTAGTAGTTGGCTATATATATAGGGCCCCTAGTAGTTAGGTAGGTGTATATATATACACCTAACTAACTAATGAGGGGCCCTATATATTTATAGGGCCCCTCAGATGTTAGGTAGATATATATAGAGCCCCTCATTAGTTAGGTAGGTATATATAGGGCCTCGCAGTAGTTAGGTAGGTATACATAGGCCCCCCTCAGTAGTTGGCTAGCTGGCTAGGTATTTATAGGGCCACTCAGATGTTAGGTAGATATATATATATATATATATATATATATATATATATATATAGATATATGTATATATATATATATATACAGGGCCCCTCATTAGTTAGGTAGGTATACATAGGCCCCCCTCAGTAGTTAGTTGTATATAGGGCCCCCAGTAGTTAGCTAGATATATATAGAGGGCCCCCAGTAGCTGGCTAGGTATTTATAGGGCCCCTCAGATGTTAGGTAGATATATAGGGCCCCTCATTAGTTAGTTAGGTGTATATATAGGGCCCCTAGTAGTGATGTAGGTATATTTAGGGCCCCCAGTAGTTTGGGTGGTGTGTATATAGGGTCCCCAGTAGCTGGCTAGGTATTTATAGGGACCCTCAGATGTTAGGTAGATATATATAGGGCCCCTCATTAGTTAGGTAGGTATATATAGGGCCTCGCAGTAGTTAGGTAGGTATACATAGGCCCCCCTCAGTAGTTGGGTATATATAGGGCCCCCAATAGCTGGCTGGGTATTTATAGGGACCCTCAGATATTTGGATGTTTGGTAGTTATATATAGTGCCCCTCATTAGTTAGGTAACTATATTTAGGGCCCCACATTAGTTAGGTAGGTATACATAGGCCCCCTCAGTAGTTAGGTATATATAGGCCCCCCAGTAGTTAGGTAGGTATATATATAGGGCCCCAGTATTTAGTGGTGCCATGTTCTTTTAACTAAAGTAAAACAATAGTAAGAGGAAACTGTTTTGTTTTTTTTTTCAACCCGTTGCTGACTAATGATGAGTTTAGCCATTGCTGGTAGCAAGCAGTAGCCAGTTTCTGACAAATACATGTGTCATGTTGATCATGCAGGCATTGCTACTGACAGGGATTCCTGAGGTGCAATCAATGCTCATACCTAGTACGGGCACAGGTTAGGGACTATTGTACGACCCCAGGAATACCGTCTGTATTCCTGCTTTGTTTCTGTGTTCCTCCTGGTCCAAGCCTGCAGTTCCTTGGTTGTTCCTCTTGGTCCTAGTCGGCAGTTCCCCAGTTGTTCCTCTTGGTTCTATTCTGCAGTTCCTCGGTTGTTCCTCTTGGTCCTAGTCTGCAGTACCTCTGTTGTTCCTCTTGGTTCTTGTCTGCAGTTCCTTAATTGTTCCTCTTGGTTCTATTCTGCAGTTCCTCGGTTGTTCCTTTTGGTCCTAGTCTGCAGTTCCTCGGTTGTTCCTTTTGGTCCTAGTCTGCAGTTCCTCGGTTGTTGCTCTTGGTCCTAGTCTGCAGTTCTTCGGTTGTTCCTCTTGGTCCTAGTCTGCAGTTCCTCGGTTGTTCCTCTTGGTTCTAGTCTGCAGTTCCTTGGTTGTTCCTCTTGGTTCTAGTCTGCAGTTCGTCGGTTGTTCCTCTTGGTTCTAGTCTGCAGTTCCTCGGTTGTTCCTCTTGGTTCTAGTCTGCAGTTCCTTGGTTGTTCCTCTTGGTCCTAGTCTGCAGTTCCTTGGTTGTTCCTCTTGGTTCTAGTCTGCAGTTCCTCGGTTGTTCCTCTTGGTTCTAGTCTGCAGTTCCTCTGTTGTTCCTCTTGGTTCTAGTCTGCAGTTCCTTGGTTGTTCCTCTTGGTCCTAGTCTGCAGTTCCTTGGTTGTTCCTCTTGGTTCTAGTCTGCAGTTCCTCTGTTGTTCCTCTTGGTTCTAGTCTGCAGTTCCTTGGTTGTTCCTCTTGGTCCTAGTCTGCAGTTCCTTGGTTGTTCCTCTTGGTCCTAGTCTGCAGTTCCTCGGTTGTTCCTCTTGGTTCTTGTATGCAGTTCTTCTGTTGTTCCTCTTGGTCCAATAAGAGGTATAAGAGGAACTTCCTGCCCATGCTTCTGGGTCAGTTCATTGATGCATGTTTGTGCATTCTGTTCAGTCCACCAGAGCTCCTGACCTGCTTATGGGTGCTGCTAGTCAGTGCTTAACCCCTGTGATGCCTTTAGTCAGTCTGTGCAGTCCATCAGAGCTCCTGACCACGTGTCTGCTGTTACTCTGCTGCCCTTGTTCCTGTCCGGTTTCCTGCCATTCATCTGCTGTTGTACCTGACCCGTTTTCTGCCGTTCCTGCTGACTCCTGCTTATGCATACTGTACAATTACTCCTGCTGTTACCTGTCATTGCATCTGCCTGCTACCACCTGGGACCTGAAGGCTTCCTACTTCTATGTTCCTGCTATCATTGCTCCCAGGTTTGGTGTTCCTGCCCTGCACCTCGGGTCACGTCAGGGGTAGCGACCTGGGGGTTCCCCGCAGCAAACACCCTCCGGCTTTGCGGCGGGCTTTGGTGAAGACCGGGGGCCCCTTAGACTCCGCTCCCTGGCGTGGTCCTCCATCTTTATCATCTCGCCCGCGGGGATCACAGTGGATCCACACACCCGTTTACCAACGATCGGCGCCTCAGCGTATACTGTTACCGCCGGATCGTGACAGAGTGAACTGACCTCGCTCATTTTCATTACACAAAGTACTTCATGGTTTCTCAGTGGTTAGCACAGTGACTGGGTGGTTGGCAAAGAACTTCATAGTGGCTCAGTGGTTAGCACAGTGCAGTGCGGTGACTTAGTGGTTAGCACGGGATTTTAGGCTTTGTAAAGACTGGATACAGTTGCATTCATGTCTCAGCTCAGAGCAGGACTAGCTATGTACAGTGTATCAGTCTAGAGTTCAGGCTGTTTAGCTCACAGAGCATTGTCTAGACGAGATACAATTATATCCACTTCCTAACTGAAAGCAGGACTAGGTATGTATAACAGGAGAACAGGTTAATCCCCAGTGGGCCCCTGGGATAGTGGGCTTCTTCCCATGAGTTGGGGCTGCTTTTCAGGAAGAAGACAAGAAGCAGAGCGCAGGAGTCATTTACAGTGTATGCAATCATATACAGTATCTCTATGGCTCCAAGAATCAACTCCACTGGTGGCCCCAAGAATCAACTCTACTGGTGGCCCCAAGAATCAACTCCACTGGTGGGCCCCAAGAATCACCCATGTGGGCCCCTGAAGAGCACTCCATGAGTGGGCCTTTCATGGAAGAACAACGCCATAGGCGGAGCTTACATATGCAATCATACTTCCTGTGGCTCCAAGAATCAACTCCACTGGTGGCTCATAATCAACTCCACTGGTGGCCCCAAGAATCAACTCCACTGGTGGCTCCAAGAATTAATTCCACGGGTGGGCCTCAAACCCAAGATCGGGAGTTCATATTGTTTTGGTCATAGGACAGTGTATCCATTTCACTGAGAGCAGGACGAGCTGTGTACAATGTATCAGACTGGATTTCAGGCTGTTTAGATCACAGAGCATTGTCTAGACTGGATTCAATTGTATCCACTTCTCAGCTCAGAGCAGGAGTAGCTATCTTCCTCCTTTAAACATGCGGCCATCACACCCATCCTTAAGAAACCCTCTCTTGACCCCTCTTGTCTTTCCAACTATCGCCCCATCTCACTGCTTCCATTCGCCTCTAAACTCCTCGAACAACACGTCCATCTTCAACTGTCCTCCCATCTATCCACCAACTCTCTCCTTGACCCGCTGCAATCTGGCTTCCGTCCCCATCACTCTACAGAAACCGCCCTAACCAAAGTCACCAACGACCTAGCAACTGCCAAAGCCTCATGCCACTACTCTGTGCTTCTCCTCCTAGACCTTTCCTCCGCCTTCTCCATTACTCTGTTGCTCCTCCTCTCCACTGGCTTTCCTCTGCCTTCCTCCATTACTCTGTGCTTCTCCTCCAGAGCACCTTTCCTCTGTCTCCTCTCCATTACTCTGTGACTCTACCTCCTCTAGACCTGTCCTCCGCCTTTGACACTGTCGACCACTCACTCCTCATACAGATCCTCTCCTCCCTCAGCATCACGGACCTGGCCCTCTCCTAGATCTCATCGTACCTCACTGATCGGACATTCAGCGTCTCTCACTCTTGCTCCACCACCTCCTCTCACCCCTCTCTGTCCCCCAGGGGTCAGTCCTGGGACCACTACTCTTCTCTATCTACACTCTTGCTCTGGGACAGCTCATAGGCAACATCGGCTTTCATTACCACTGTATGCTGACCGATACCCAACTCTACATCTCGGCCCAGATCACTCTCTACTCTCCCGGATCCCTGACTGTCTTTCGTCCATTATCCTCCTTCTTCTCCTCCCGTCTCCTGAGCTAAACGTGGAGAAAACTGAATTCATCATCTTTCCACCGTCCCCCTCCATCCCTCCCCCTGATCTCTCTATCACTGTTAATGGCTGCACTCTCACACCAGCACCACAAGTCCGTTGCCTTGGGATAACCCTTGACTCCGCTCTGTCCTTCAAACCGCACATCAAAACCCTCACCTCTGCCTGCCACCTCCACCTGAAAAATATCTCCCGCATCCGCTCATTCCTTAACTTCAAAAGCACAAAAATGCTTGTCCACGCCCTCGTCATCTCCCACCTAGACTATTGCAACATCCTTCTCTGTGGCCTCCCAGCTAGCACCCTCGCTCCCCTCCAATCCATCCTTAACTCTGCCGCCCGTCTGATTCACCTCTCTCCTCCCTACTCCTCTACCTCTCCCCTCTGCCAATCCCTTCACTGGCTTCCCATTGCCCAGCGAATCCAGTTCAAGTTAGTAACCTTGACCTACAAGGCTCTACATAACCATTCTCCCCCATATATATCTGCCTTAATCTCCAGATATCTCCCCTCACTCAATCTCTGCTCCTCACAGGACCTTCTCCTCTGCTCTCCCCTTATCAACTCTTCACATAACCGTCTCCAGGACTTCTCCCGTGCTTCCTCCACACTCTGGAACTCACTTCCCCAACACATCAGACTCTCCCCCACTCTCACCAGCCTCAAAAGCAACCTGAAAACCCATCTCTTCAGGATTACCTATAACCAACAATAACCCTGCTGCCACTGTACTACCCCACAAACATGTCTGCCCCTCACCTTCTGTCTCTTCCCACCTTCCTTTTAGAGTGTAAGCCCTCACGGGCAGGGACCTCTCTCCTTCTGTACCAGTTGTTAGTTATTAATTTGTCACCTTTGTACTTGTTTGACCAATGTTATGTATGAAACCTGAATGTACAGCGCTCTGGAACCAAGGGCGCTCAAAAATAAATAATAATAATAATATCAGGTTGCTTGGCTCACAGAGCATTTTCTAGACTGGATTCAATTGTATCCACTTCTCAGCTCAGAGCAGGAGTAGCTAGGTGCAATGCATCAGTCTGGATTTCAGGCTGTTTAGCTCACAGAGCATTTTCTAGACTGGATTCAATTGTATCCACTTCTCAGCTCAGAGCAGGACTAGTTATCTATAGTGTATCAGGTTGCTTGGCTCACAGAGCATTGTCTAGACTGGTTACAATTATATCCACCTCAGCTGAGAGCCAGGCTAGTTGTGTCAGTCAGAAATCCAGGTTGTTTCTCATTGAGCATTGTATAAACTGGATAAAATTAGTATCCATTTCTCGGTTGGAAGCCGGACACCCATCTTTTCAAGCGCCTAACCTACAATCTTATACATTGTAAACTCTCGTGGACAGGGTCCTCTCTCCTTCTGTACCAGCTTGTTGGTTAGCAACTGATAGTATTATATTTGTTTTGGCCATATGTTATGTATTTAGACCCTTTTTACATGTATTCATTATTACTAGTTAAAGGGGTTTTGCCACAATCTCATTTCGTACCTCCTGCCTCCAGTTCTTCAGCTCTGTGTGCTCAGAAGGGGGCGTGTGTGATTTGTTTGAATTGCATATCATGTGACCCAGCAGGATGACATCACCAGGCCTTTCCTCTCTGTAGTCAAAGAAAGGTCTGTTTATGTCAAGCATTGTGAGTAGTTGAGAGGTAATGTTTTTGCCTCCAGGAACACGGGTCCTAGGTTCAAATCCCTACTGTAACCAAACCTGTGTTTTTTTTATCTCTTTATCAATGCACAGACCTCATTGAGGTTTCTTTTTTACTTATTTGCACTGTTTGACTAATTACTAAGGAGAACAGGGGACGGGAGTAGAATGACAGCACCTGGAGTTGAACACTCAGTAGCTGCCTGAGAGGAAAGGTGATGTCTGAGCATGTCTGACCAGGAGTGAGGAGCTCTCAGCCCTGGTCGTATCCCATGGAGACGAGCTGTAAGCAATGGATCACTAAAGGAGCAGCTAAGACAAAAACGGTGCAGAATTTTTAATAATAATGAATGGTGAAAATGTTTGTTATTCCATTTGCAAGCTTCCCACGTCAATTTTACTTTGTGGCAAAACCCCTGTAATGGGATTCAAAATCCCACAAATGATCACTCTGAAAACCAAAAAATTGTGTGGCCCCCACTACTACAGAGGATGGTTTTTAGGTGTTCCAGGCTCTCCAGCTGTTAGGAAACTACAACTCCCATCATGCATTTATGTAATTTATATCATGTTGCAGACCCCTGCCTGTCTGCAGCACCAGAGACATCTGCACAGTAAGTACATAGGAGGAGCTTCTTCTTTACCTTTGAAGGTTTTGGTCATTGATGAAAATTATATATGTTATTACCTTTAACACCTGTGGCCTCTAAAGCATTTAATACAACTGAAGCTCACAACATCCTCTGACTCTGATGTGACCTGTACAGGGCTTCAGCCATATCAAACTTTGATGTGCTTCTTGCTAGTTGCTTGTTCACCCTGTGACAGACACATTCAGAGAGACCTCCATGGCTCAGCAGATCTCAGCTCTCAACCTCCAGCTTTAGACTGTTGAAATGTGCAATGTCTTATCAAAAGCAAGGAGTGGTGTCCGGGCGTGTGGCCAAAGTCAAGGATATTCACAGCCTTGTCCTGTCAGGAGAAGACCATCATTTCTGCTCCAGCGGTGAGGAAAAAGCCACTTTCCTGTCCATGAATTCTGCAGAGCTGCGACTCCACCATGAACCTCTATTAACTGTGTGGATACCTGGAGTTACATGATGTCCTCTCTGCTGCGGTGCGGAGAAAAGGAGAAAAACTCTGAATAAAAAAAAATAATGCAATTAATCATAGACTAGAAATGACACAACCACAGTTTACAAATGACTGTTCCCTGGTGACCTGTGCCGGGAACTGACCTAGTGACACATCCACATAGCTGACAGGTTCTGCAATTGTGTTACTGAATACAAGGGGCGGCATTGTCAGATGTTTTTAAAGGGGATTTCCAAATGGGAAACCTTAATAGTCTTAAATAGTCATATTTAACCCTGTGATCTCCAACCGCTGCAAGGCGACAACCCCCAGCATGTAGTGGATACAGTTGCATCTAGTATAAATAATGCTGTGTGAGATAAATGCCTCAGCAAATCTCTTTGCTTCTTTTTATCACAATGTATCAGTCTTGAGTTCAGGCATTGTATCAGCTGGATACAAATGTATCTGCTTCTTAGCTAAGATAAGGACTAGCCATGTAGAATGTATCAGTCTGGAGTCCAGGCAGAGACTCTATACAATTGTATCCATTTCTCAGCTAAGAGCAAAGATAGCTATATACAATGTATCAGTCTGGAGTCCAGGCAGAGACTCTATACAATTGTATCCATTTCTCAGCTAAGAGCAAAGATAGCTATATACAATGTATCAGTCTGGAGTCCAGGCAGAGACTCTATACAATTGTATCCATTCTTCTAGCAAGCTAGCATATACAATGATAGCTATAATAGACAATTGTACCCATTCTGAGTCCAGGCATTAAAGTACATCTATAAACTAAATTGTATCCATTTCTCAGCTAAGAGCAAAGATAGCTATAAACAATGTATCAGTCTGGAGTCCAGGCAGTTTAGCTCACAGAGCATTGTTTACCCTGGATACAACTAATATCCACTTCGCAGCTGAGAGCAGGACTTGCTGTGGACAATGTATCAGCCTGAAGTTCAGGCATTGTATCAACTGGATACAATTCTGTCACAGGGAAATGAGGGAAATAGGGATTTGATCAAATCCCTAAGGGAGATGATTCATCTTTTCAGTAAAACAGTTCAGGGATTTGATCACTGACTTTCTTTAGGGAAATCACCCCTCAGAGTTGTTATTTTAACATCGTCCATGATTTCATCAAATCCCTATTTTCATCATTTCCCTGCGACATCTCCACTTCTTAGCTAAGATAAAGACTAGCCATATAGAATGTATCAGTCTGGAGACCAGTTTAGCTCAGAGAGCAATTTATAGACTCTATACAATTGTATCTATTTCTCAGCTCAGAACAGGGATAGCTATATACAATGTATCAGTCTGGAGTCGAGGCAGTTTAGCTCACAGAGCATTGTCTACAATGGATACAATTGTATCCACTTTGCAGCTGAGAGCAGAGCTAGCTGTGGACAATGTATCAGTCTGGAGTTCAGGCTCTTTTACTTACGTCCTTTGCAGCAGCAAAATATGAGGATCAATCTCACCCTGAAAGCTGATAGGACAGTTTTAATGAGTAGGAGTATACTATATGTTAGCCCCCAAAACTCCAACCCTTGTGTTTTTTTTTCTGTTCTGTTGGATGTGGGACAAGTGAACGGTACAAACTGTCTCCTTAAGATAAGTATATTTCCATAAAGTCTTACCTTCAGGTTATTGTGGGGACTGTGACTGCTTCCCTTATTAACATGCTATGCTCTGAATAGCTTATATCTTTGCAAACCTCTAGTTTACTGCAGGTTGTGTCACATAGGGTGTTCTGACTACACAGCAATTCCATTTGTTTCTTGCTCTCTTCTCCAATGAAATCAAAGTTTGGCTTCTGTTTAGCAGTTTTGCACCTATTAGTCTCTCGGTACTTTCCACTGACCCTTCGCTGGTCAGCTGCATTCCCAGTTTGAGCTCCAGCTTGGAATTGCTGTTGCATTCTGTTTAGTCCTGCGCCACCATACTGTACTACCCGTAGTGCTAACCTCTGAGATCCTATGGACAAGAGAGCTGACGTACTATAAGAATTACCAGGCTACAACTACCCAGGTGGGTTTAGAAGACACCATGAAGCTTTATCCAATTGCATGCAGAAGAGGACACTTCTACAGTACTCCATAACATGATTTTGATGGCATCATTCAAGCTTAAAGGGGTTTTCTCATAACAAGCTTTCACGCTTTCACAGACTTGAGCTGTTTCTCTGTCTCATATAGCTTCAAATCCAGGGGTGGGTCTCTCCTCCCAGTAGGCATGTCTCCCCTTACTGAAGATTGGTGACATCATCATTCTGTGTGAGCAGGGGAAGGGAGAGGATTCACAGTTCTGCAGACCTCCTGCAGTGGTAAGTTCTCATATCTGCAGAGCTGTTACCTCCCTCCACAAGCTCCTTGTAGCCAGAACACCTGTTTTGCTGTAAACAGTTATACATACAGTCTGAGCTGATGAAACGAATTTGAGAAATGCACTCTGCTCCCCTCTGTTATCAGGCAGGAGATAGAGGGGGAACAAACTGAATAAGGATGTGGGGGTGAGTGAATTTAGCAGCTAGAGACTCAGTAATTGCCCAGATCCTTTACAAAGAGCTATCACTGGGAGATGAGCATAGAGGAGCTCTGACAGACTTTATTACACGTACAGAGACAGCAGCCAGCACAGAAAGCTGAGGCATTTAGTTTCACTTTCATTTTCCACAGCTCAGAGGGGAGTAAGCACAGCATGCAGGCAGCCAATCACAGCACTGGGGGCGTTTCCCAACAGGGCTGAACTAAATATCAGTCAGCCAATCATAGCAAAAGGGGCGTGGTCCGACTTCAGACTGTTGATTTAGCTCTAGACACTTACAGATTAGCTCATATCTGCTGTACTAAATGATTTAGGTAATGTAAACCAATTGCAAAAGTACTTATTTTTACTGTGCCCATCACTTCAGATCTTTGTAGCGAGAAAACCTCTTTAAATCCAGCTTCTTTCTCTGCATTGGGCATGAAGAATTGCTTAATAATGTACTTTTAAAAATTGGGGTTATTTGACCCCAAAATTGAGATGAGCAATAATTTTTGGCCCGAGGGGACTTCAATCACCAAAGAGAAAGAAGCACTTCACTCAGAATCTAAATATTTTCCTGGTCTCCAAGGGAACTGGACGTCCTCCAATTGGAATCAATTGATGAGATCTTATTAGTGATCCCAAGAGAAGCCAGAAAGTCCTGTGGCAAAAAACTAATGACAACAGTAACAGTCCAGGGTCATGCTGGGCTGACTGTCCTGCCCTCTGGACGCTGAGCCTGTGCAGCTGTGAAGGTCGTGAGGGCATCGAGAGGGGAAAAGGCGAATTATGTTCTGGAAAAAACTTTGAATCCAATTTTAAACCCTTGGGCTACCTCAGAAAAATGTTTTCTTAGGGCCCCTATTTAGACCCCGGGAGTTTAAAGGCTTCCTTAAAGAAGATCTGCTGATTCATTTGACAGTTAGGGAGACATGTGTGAATCAAATGCATCGAAGTTCATTTTCTCATCTATTTTTCAGTGTATAATGCGCCTGATGTATGAAAGTGGTTTTCGTGCAATTATAAATGGAGTCTAAAGTTCTCGCCCCTCGCCTGTGTGTTTGGCACATTACGAAACTTAGGCGCATACGTAATGTCCCAAACATGTATAAAGGCTATAGATAGGCTAGAAATAAGAGAAAGGTCATTAGAATAGCAGTCAGTGATAGAAACTATGGGACTGATCCTGCTTGGTGAACCACAGGTCCCAGCAATACCTGTGCTGTGCCGGCTCTTGCTGTATGTAGAATAAAGGGTGAGAGCAGCAAAAATAAATTTCAAATTTAATGTAGTAAAACTTAAATATTTAAAAATCTGAACAACATCATCAGTGGTTATTTAATGTAAAATTAGTTTTAGATTCTATTAATTGGAACTACATTTTATAGGAGATATTTCTATATTTTTGGGATATTATATATTTTTATTTTAGTTTAATATGAGAACATTTTTTATTAAATTTAAATAATTTAATTTTATTTAGTTTGATAATTATAATAAATTACTTTTTATTATTGCACTGGTGGAAGTTGAGAAATATTGGACATTTTTTTCTCTAACAGCAAATCCAGCTCCACTGTGACTCCTCGGGCTCAGGCAGAGCACACTGACATAGGTCTGCCTGTCCGAGCAGTAATGCGCCTGGTTTTGCTGAACCACATTCAAGTAGGTGTCTAATAATAAAAGTGTGGAGCGATGCCCCCAGAACGCCCCCTCATGTTAGGTGCATTAAAAAAGCATCTAGTCTTTAGAACAATGCGCCTAACACATTAGTTAGCTGCATTAGACATCGTAGCCGCCTCACTTACGTGCATTTGATGCCAGAAAAGAAAAACCCGATCATACAGGGTCTCCCTAAATGTCTAAAAAAACCTGGGTTGTCTAACAGTCCAGAAAAAAGTTTCCTTCTTTACAAATCCAAGGGATTCACCAAGTGCCGGAGAGTTTGGTCGAGGAGACAACGTCAGTGGGAATTCCTTGCACAGTGAAACAAGTCTCACAAGCGGCTAGACGATCACTGCTCCCTGTAACAAATGCCACAATGGAGGCAATTCTGTGGGTTCATACTTATATGAAGAGGCTTCGATGAATTTCCTGGCACAGAAGAACAATTCTGCCCAATAGGTAGACAATCGCTCTACTCTCTAGTAATTCTAGGTAATTTTGTGGGACTTCGGGAGAATTCCTTATACAGAAGAACAAGTCCCCCTGTGCCCTGAAATGAGTGCAACCATAGAGGCCAGTCAATGGCTTAAAGCTGGTAGGAATCTCCAATCAATGGAAGATACTTTGCACCAGTAACCTGGGTCTGACTACAGCAAATATGAAATAAAAAACAGAGAGTTGGCACTCTATGGTGAAAGTATGGCTATAACTTATACAGAGAAAATAAAAGATGAAGGCAATTTGCTCACCTAGAGTGGTTGTGCGCATTAGTATAAAGGCACAACACTCATATGGGTATGGGTGGCTCTATCCGAGCCTCAGAATAGCAGCCGCAGGTCACTCTCTCCGAAGCCGAAGCAGGCAGCGGGAGCAAACAGTGGAAAACAACGAGAAAAACATACCCGGCGCTCGTTTCCAGGAAGAAAACCCCCTTGTGGCAGTCGAGGATGGAGTTAAATAAAGGCTTTTATTCCATTAAAATATAGATGAAAGAGTGTTTAACCTTAGCATCGATGCAACACACCCATAACGCGGTTCACGCCGCACTGCTTCAATTGAACAAGTGTTACAATACATGCAACACACACTTCACATATTTAAAAGAACAGAATGGCTGTGATTGGTGGAACAGTAAACCAATCGTAAAAACAGTAAGAAAACGTATTAAAGGGGTTTTGCCACGATCTAATGTTGACGTGGGATCCTCCAAAATGGGTATTTAATCACTTTTCTAAATATGTCATTAAAAAAAGTGAATCCTCTGAGAGCTACAGCCTGACTAAGATGCCCTTAGTTTTCTGACAGTTTACATTAGACACGACCAGGAGATGATCTGGCCGCGCTTGTGTTGTTTGCACTTCTTATCTGATGGCAGGGAACATGAACGAGCTTTGAAGGGACTGGGGAAAAAAAAGATCCTGTGTCTTTTGTATAGAGAATCCACTGGTTGTAATGTAATTATCTGAGTTAACATGCAGACGCTCCCTGGATCTCTGCTCAGCCCTCCCCCCCGCAGCAGTTCATGAACAAATGAAACTATTGGTTCATTTGTTCACGGAGCTTATCTTCTCTCCTGAGCAGATAAGAGGGAGAAACTTGTGCACAATACAGTTATCCCCTGTGGGTTAGCCAAATAACATGTTTGCTCAAGTACAGAGACTGACTATCAGGAGCGAGCATGGGAGGTGGAGTGATGACATCACAGAGGAGGTACTTGTTTTTTTAAACACAGGAACACAAAGCCCCTTTTTCAAACCTCAAGAGGGGAGTATCAGCCTGTTAGGTGAGGAACTCACTTCTTGGCAAAACCCCTTTAAACACATATAGACCAAATAGCCAATCATACAGCAGGCAGGATTATTTAAAAACAGGAGCTTAGAATAGAGAATAAAGCTGATTGGAGGAACAAAACGTGGGAAATATGTTCCAACCAATCAGATGTAGAGCTAATTTTACCACTTTGTAGTCTATGGCAAAGGTTCAGCCAATCACAGACAGATAATTCAGTTCTATAGAAAGCTATGTAGAAATGCAAAGTGGACTGTGATTGGTTAGAAAAAAAGAGGGAAAGATGAATGGACCAATAGAGGAGCGAGCTATTCCTCCTGTGTTGTGCTATGGAGTGTATTAGCAAGATAGACTCCATTAGAGTCTATGGAGCGTGGCGCTCGTAATGTGATTGGAGCAGCTTAGAGGGAGGGAAATATGAACGGCCCAATGAGCGAAAGGATAGCAGCGATTGGATGAAAAAGGAAGAGGGACAGATGAACGGGCCAATAGAAGGACGAGCTCCTTTGCTGTATGTTCTACTATGGATTCTGTTGACGGAGATAAATCCTATTAAAATCTTATGTGGCGAAGTGCTCATATTATGATTCTAGCAGCATTAGAAAGGGGAACTATGAATAGACCTGTGGGTATGAAACAAAGCAACAATTTGAAGAGAAAAGACTGATACAAAAAATGAACTACTCCGACTTGTATTGAGTTATAGAATCTATTAGCAGAGTCAGTTCTATTGAGGTCTATGGGACATAGCGCTCATGTTATATCCTGTTTCCCCGAAAATAAGACATCCCCCAAAAATAAGACATAGTGCTTTTTTTTTAAATGCAATTCAGAGTTTGGCTGCTTATGCTGATGTTTGTGATGAAATTTCTCTACAGTATCTTAAACTTTTTGGGGTTTTTTGTTTCAAAAAAATGTGAATTCTTGTTCATGGAAAAAAAAAAGAAATCCCCTAAAAAAAAAAGTCTTAGCTCGTCTTTAGGAGCAAAAATTAGTATAAGACACTTTCTTATTTTCAGGGAAACAGTGTAATTAGAGCGGTATTAAAAAGATTAATAATTACAACAGAAATAAAAGACAAAAGGTGATGGAAAGAATATAATAAATAGATAATGGTCAGTTGTGCTCAGATATATAAAAAGATAAAACCTTATAAAAAATTTGGCGCATTAGAAAAAAAACATCAAAAATTTTTTGAATAAAAAACAGAAAGGGAGTAAAAATTTGCATAAAAATAGAGGCGGAAACGATTTCTTTTTCAGTATTTTAAATTCCACTGCCTCATTGAGGCTTTTTGGGTTGTTTTTTTTTGCAGTGTAAACGTCCCAATATTTTTTCCTTTTTTTGGTAATTTTTGGGAAATTTTATTGTTGCATTCGGGACCCCTGATCAATGGTTTGGGGATTTTGAGTTTTGAAAAATCCTGGTTGTGACATTCCTTAAAATGCTTAGCTACACTCTGTTTTAAAATTGTGTAAATTGAGTGTTGATTACCGTTGCTTTTCCGCTATTTTTTTGTATTCCATTTTCATAGTTTCATTTTTTAGGCATATATATTTTTAATTAATTTTAACCTATTTAGGAGTTGTGGGTTTTAAATTTTTTTTTGTTATAATAATGTTCTTATTCTTTTAAAATTCTTTTAATCATTGTTATTCTTGCTAACTCCCTTTAAGCAGTATTTTTTTTAATATTCAATAAGTTCGATAAAATTTTTTTTTAAAAGAAAAACTTCTTTTGCTGTTGTATGCCTTTGGGCAAAAGATGTAATCAGTATTAGTTAAAAGGGTTTGCAAATCTTTTTAGTTTGTAAATTTTGGGAATTTCCCAAAATTTTTTGGCCCGCCGAGCCTTTTTTTGGCTTCGGGGGGTTTTTTTAAGATTGTAGCGCTTTACCCTAAATCTGTAACCTGGGGAAAGCGGGTTTCGAAATTTTGTCCGCGAAATGCTTGTTTTTTTATTTGTAATAAATATATGACATAATCTATTTGGTTTTATACCCAAGTGTCGTTGCCCATCAAAGGAGTTTTTTACCCCTAGTGCTGCAGAAATTTCTTCTTTTTTATTTTGGGTTTGGATACACGCAAACCGCGGCCCTTGGAAGTCCCTTTGGACCCCCGTTTTTTGGGAAGGTTTTGGGCCTGCTTTTGTGGGGGGTTTGCTATTTTTTAAAGGGAAGTTGTCCCCCCAAACCGGGTTTCAAAATGCATGAAAGAAAATCTCTGTCATTTCCCGGGTTTCATTTTAATTTGCATAAGCCCCCTTGCTTGTACGCAAAAAAAAACCCCGTGCTTTCGGGTTGCTAATTAGATTAGATTAGCTTCAAAAATTATAAAGGGATTTTTTTATTGACCCCCAAAAAAAAAGCCCAAATTTACAGAGGGGTTTACTTGAGTTTAAAATAAAGCTTTTTACTGTCGGAAAGCACAGGCCTGATGACATGAGACCTGTGTAGGGGACCCCAATCTCTGTTATCTCATTGAACAAACAGCCCCAGGGATTTGTTTTTACGGGTTGGTTACTGGGGGAACTGAAATACCCATGGAGGGTTAATAAATTCACTTGTATCTCTTTAGGGGAAAAAAGGGGGAAAACAATGCAATATTTTGGGAAAAAATGTTTTTTATTTTGTGTTCCCTACAATTTGAAAGTTTTTTTGTTGCGGGAAAACCCCCTTTTAAACGGTTTAAAATGTGTTGTACCATCTGTACAACTTACCCAGGTGAGCAGAAGAAATACTGTTTAATCACTCTCAGTTTATACTTTTATCACACAGAGTGCGCTTCTGTCCAAATTTGTTCTATTTGTAGCACTTCTGCCTTTTCTTATACAGGCTCTATGTCCTTTTTTAAATTAGGTGCGGGGCCCTAGGTATTTCCCTCCCCTTGCGCTTGCATTCCCATTCTATTAAAAAAATTAAAAAATTTACTTTTGAAGTTAAAGTTTTTGTTGCATATTAAATGTTTTATTGTTTTTTGGAAAAAATTGAGAAGCAGTGACCATGGAAGCACAACAAAGACATGAAGTTGTTCCACGACTCCCCGGGTTTTTGGATTTGGGGCCCTCTTAATTTGGCCTTTGTTTAAAACAGGAGCTAAAATAATTTTTCATGTTGGGAAAGCCCTTTTAAAAAAATAAGGGTATTTTTCACAGGGGTTATTAGGGGCACATATGGGAACTAGGGATTAGGGCCTACTCTCCCCCCTGTACAAAAACCAATTGAATTTTTCCCCCGGGGAGTTAAGTGACATTTCATGACTTTTGGGAAATTTGCATGTCTATGGGGCCAGCGGGTTGCCGCCCCCCGTGTTGCGGGACTACGCGCCGATTAGCGTGACTCCCGAACACCCGGTGTAATTGCTGGGGCGTATTAGCCAGGGAAAATTTGCCAGGGAAAATACCAAAGACTAAGGGGTTCCGGGAGTTTTTCCCTTTTGAAAAGGATCCTTACGGACGTGGGGGACATGTTTTAAAGCCCCCCGTCGGAGCGAAAAGTTTTCCCGAGCGCTTCGAATTTGGAAAGTTTGAAACCTCATGTATGTCGGCCCCGGGGGTTTGGCTCATAAATGCGGGGGGGTTAAAGCACCTCCCCCTCGCCTTTTGTTTTGAGGCGCGGGTGGGGAAAATTAGGTGCAGGGGGGATTTGGGGCAAAAGATTTGGGCCGTCCGGGAGGTGCGCTCATACATGCGGTGAAAAGTTCACCGCGCCTCGCCAGTGTTTTGCGGGGCGGGTACGGGGACTTGGGAGAAGGGATGCGGCCCTAAAATGTTTTCCCGGAATCAAGACGGGGTAGAAATGGCAAAAAAATTCTTTAAAAAAATGCCCGTGGGGGCATGGGGGTATGAATCAAAAAAGCTTTTTTTATTAGGGGTTTTTAAAACATTATCAAAAAAAAGAGCTAAAAACCTTCAAAAAAAAAAAAAACATAAAAAAAATGTTTTTCCCAAAAAATAAAGAACGGTGTATATCGGGAAATTTTGGATATTGGAAATTCCCGGGAAATACAGTAATTCAAATTCTGAAAAGCTTTCTATTGGTCGGCAGAAACCACCCAATTTCCAGAATGGAGAAACGGCCCCCATTTAAAACCTATGGGGGAAGTATTGCCCAATAAAATTAAAAGGCGGGCCCATTTAAAATACAGAAAAAATGCAAAAAAGAGCTGTTTGGGTTTGGGAACTAGGGGGGGTTTGGGCCCAAACCGGGGGCCAAATTTCGAAAAAGGAGCGACAGGGCCCCTTTAAAAAACCTAGGGGAGAAGTTTTGACCAATCAAATTCAAGGGGGGGACAGTTAAAAAATACGTAAAAAATGAAAGGAAAAGAGTGTTTGGGTTTGGGAATAGGGGGGGGCCCTTGGTTTACCCCGGCCCAAATCAGAATAGGAGGGGACAGGGCCCCTTTAAAAACCCTATGGGGGAAGTTTGACCAATAAAACCCAAAAGGGGGGGGAATTTAAAAAACAGAAAAAAAATGCGGGAAAAGGGTTTTTTGGTTTGGAAGGGAAAAGCGGGGGTTGGGGAACCCCGGCCAACCCAGAGGCAAGCTCCCTTTTTTCCCCATTGTAGTTAGGGGACGATGGGGGCACTAAATCTCACCGCCGTGAGGCAGGGAGTTTTGGGAAATAAATCATTTTTTTTTAAAGTGAAAAAACCTTTTCTCTGTAAAAGAGCAAAAATTTTTTCTATAAACACCCAAAAAATTAAAATCCTAAAAAAAAGGGGTTTTTTGGGGAGAGGCGCTACATGGGGAATTTGGGAAATATTTGAAATTGCGGGAAAATTTACGGGAATGAAAATTCTGTAAGCTCTTCTAATTGGTGGGCCCATAAACCACCCAATCAAAAATAGGAGGGGACAGTGTCCCATTAAAAACCTTGGAGAAGTATTGCCCAATTCCATGAAAAGGGGGGACAGTTAAAAATTTACGAAAAAAAAGGCGAAAAAAGCTGTTTGGGTTTTGAACAAAGGGGGTTTGGTTTTATCCCGGCCAATCGGGGCGGAGCTCTTTCTCCCCATTGTAGTTATGGAGAGATGGGGGCAATAAAATTTCCGGTCTCGCACCGTGAGTTTTGAGTATGTTTTAAAAAATCGTTTTTATTGGGTGTAAAATTTTTCCCCCCCGCTAAAAAAGGGAGCTAAAAACCTTCTATAAACATAAATCAATCAAACCCATAACAACGCTTTTTTGTGGGCCGAGACCGGCGCTACAAAAGGGAAATTTGGGATATAGGGGAATTGCCGGGAAATCAGTAATTAAAATTTCTTTAAGTTTTCATTGGTGGGGCAGAAACAAAAAAATTTCGAATAGGAGCAAGTGCCCCCATTATAAAATGGAAAAGTAGGGGCCCAATAAAATAAAAAAAAGGGGGGGACATTTTAAAAAATACAGTAAAAAAAGGCAAAAAAGAGCTGTTTGGTTAAACCCCAGGCGGCGAAAATGAATCCACAATCATATGTAGGGGTTTCTTTTGAGCGGAGAAAAAAGGGGCGGCCCCCGTTTTTTTAAAAGAAGGGTGCTCTAAAAGTTATTCTGTTATGGGAAATATTCTTTTCTGTGTTTGGGGGTTGGGGGGAAAAAGGGGCTGTCCCTGTTTTACCCAATCAGCGGGTTGAGTACTTATTCATAGAGTTTTAGGGGGAAAAACAAAAAAAATGCAGACGTTTCTTTTGTTTGTGTTTGGGGCTAAGTTAAAAGAGGCGGGGTTTTTTGGGGCCAAGGGGGGAGGGGGAGCGATGCCTTAGGGTTTTTCTAAGCAATCTGTAATAAAAACTGTACATTGCAAAAATTTAAAATTGATAACACTTTTTTAAGTTGCCCGATTTTGTTATAAAATGAACAATAATATGGGGGGTAACAAAAATTAAAGAAATAAAATAAATTTCAAGGGAATTTTTGAAATGTGACGAATTTTTACTTTTTTATTAGAAAAAAATTTGCTATGTGCTTCCATATTTTCTTTATTTAAAATCTTTTTCTTGTTTTCCTTTTTATGACAGTCTTTTTTTTTGCATAATGAAAGGGGTACCCTTTTGAGGAAGGCGATTTTTTAAAATAGTTCAATTTGATTTTTAAAAACTTTTAAATAAGTGTTGGGGGTGATTTTTATCGACAAAGTTGAAATCGGCCAAGGTTTTTATGGTGATCGAAATTTCCAGATAAAGCGAAAATTTAAAGGTTTAAAAATCGGGTGCATCATCTTTTAAAGATCGCGCCTTTTTCGGGGGCCTTTTCCCTGAAATTTTGGGGGCGGCCAGCAAATGAGTTTAAAGAATAGTGCAGGGGGGAGATGTGTGGCGACGTCTAAAGGGGATGTGTATGGTTGCGATTGGGCCCGGGAAAAAAATTACATGACCTCGTTTTACTTTAGAAAGCGTTTCCAGTTTCGCCTCAGTGTCTTCAGCGTTTCATAGGGATGGGGACCTGCGCTCTGCCTGGGGCCCAAAACAGCTCAGCAAAAATTAAAGTCTTTTTCTGCACAGAAAAACCCTTTTCTATTGGGTGTGTCCTTCCAATTTATTTTGATTAGGATTTGAACATTTTATGAAGTTACTAGAAAATTTTTTTAAAGCGCATTACCGTTTTTTAAATTCACGGGGGGTGGGAGCGGGGGGGGGGGGGTTCCGCGGGCAAAACAAAAGAAAAGCTTATCTATAAAGAACAGGGAAAAAGTTCCCCAAGATTTGTGTAGCATGGTAGGGGAATATCTTTATTTTTAAAACAGTTTGCTATTGAAATATTTCCTGGATATTGGGCAGCCTGAATTTTTTGGGGAAATAAAAATCATTTTAGTAACTGCGGGTCTTTTTGGTTAGCTAAAAAACCCCACTTTTATTATCGTATACATTTCAGATAGGTGTTCTTTTTCCAATTTTCCCCTTTTTTTCCCCTGGGGACTGTTTGATATTTTCCACCTTGCATTTAAATTACCAAAACAGCAATTTTGTAGTAAGCACAGGTTGTTTTTTTGCCAAAAAAACCGTTTTTTGTTTAGTACAAAAACCATAACAGTTAGGGTTTTTTTGGGAATTTTGCGCCCCCAGCACTTTTCATTGCGAAAGCTTTCTATTTAAAATTTTTTAAAAAGCTATTCTTTTAATTCACACAGGTGAATTGAAATTTGAAAAAAAAATCCCGTTTATTATATCAAAAATAACAGTTATGTTTTTTTTGATTTTGCGCACCCAGCCTGTTCATTGAGCAAAATCTGGGTAAATCTTAAAACGGGCCAATTCTATTTTTAAACCACAGGTGAATTAAAAGGGTGCAAAAAATACCGTTTATTATATCAAAAAAAAAACAGTTCGGGGTTTTGTTTTTTTTTGGCGCCCCAGCCATGTTCTTTTGGACGCAGCATCTACGAAAATTCTTAAAAAAAGCAATTCTTTTTTTCACCACGGTGAATTAAAATGTGAAAAAAAAATTAGTTTATTATATCAAAAATAAACGTTCGTTTTTTTTTGATTTTTGGCGCACCCGGGCACTTTTCATTGATGCGATTACGAAAATTTTAAAAAAACGGGCAATTTATTTTTCCCCACAGGTGAATTAAAAGGTGCAAAAAATCCGTTTATTTTTTTCAAAAAAAAAACAGTTACGTGTTTTTTGACTTTTGCGCACCCAGCATGTTCATTGAGCAAGCATCTACGTAAATTTTTAAAACAACCCAAATTCTGTATTCACCACAGGTGAATTAAAACGTGCAAAAAATTTACCGTTTTTTTTTTCCCAAAAAACATAAAAGAAAAGGGGTTTTTTTTGGACTTTTCCCCAAGCCCAGATTTGCTGATAGGACCCCTTTTGCATTTTTAAATTTAAACCCAGAAATTTTTGTTTTGATTAGGGGTTTTTGGAAAATTTAGCTGTGTTTTTGCGTCTTTTAATAAGGACTTTCCAAAACTTTTCCCATACCTTTTTAAAATTTTTTATATTTCTAACATGGACCCAAATGCGGTGGTAAGCAAAGCAAAGGGGGGGGGTGGGCACTTTGGGGGGTAGAGGTACGGGGAAAAGGTGTCCTTCCAGTGCGGGGCGACAACACGAAATGAAGCGGATCGTCATTTTGCGGGAAACCGGCAGGCCTGTCATTGCGGGGTCGGGGCCCCTGTAAAATCTCATAACAAAACAGTGTCGCCAATTTGTCCTTCAGTGGTTAATGAAACCTGCATCTAGCGGGCTTTACCCCCGTCCTGCATTTCACGGCCACAAAGTCGTCATCAGATAATCAGAAATCCGTCCAACATAAAGACCCCAAATGTCAATGGGTGTACCCCCCCTGTGGTAACCCATTTTTTTAAAAAACCTTTGATCCCAAAAACCCGGTTGGGGTCAGAAGGGCATTTTTAAAAGATAAAGGGGCCCAAAAAAAGGAGGATTTTCTCTGCTCTGACCCCCAATTTTCTGATCCATCGAGGGGTGAAGGAAACCGGTAAATCGGCAAAAATCCCGGGGGGTTCGGAACGCCTTGCGCCCCCCTTGCTTTACCCCGAAGTTTGGATGCAAAAAGTCAGGCGCCAAGTCACCTGTGTTGTTTGATGATGATGATGAGCCCATTGGGATCCTCCGGGTTTTTTCCCGGGCAGAATTTGCTTGGGGAGGCGCTTTCAGGGGAAACGAGGAGGAAACGGGGGGTAGTGTCAAAAACGCGTCCGCACAAAAAGGGGGGAGGGCGGGTGCAAAAGGGCCCGGGCTGTTTATGTTTCCCCCCAGCCACGGTCACCCCGCAAACCCCGCTCCTCGTTTTTGGCCTTTCAAAAAGGTCCGGGATATAAAGCCGGGGCCCCTTTTTTGAGCAACCCTCTGATTCCCCCAGGGGTTTGGCATATCCGCCTTTGCCTTTAAAGAAATAAGTGAGGAAAAAAGAACCTTAAGTGGTTAACCACCCCCAAAAACCATGTCTAGTCACATCAGGGGAAATCATGAGTTAAATGGGGGGGAACTTGGGCCCAAAAAAAAAGGACCAGACGACGCCGGGCCTCCCCCACTGCACCCCCTCTGTCTCCGCCTCCTCCCCCCTCCGCCCCCCACCAAGCGTTCCTCATCTGCCTTTGGTCTCCCCAAGAAAAAAGATCGGGATCACCTCGCTTCGCCTCCACCGTCCCCCCGGGGGTTACCCCCTGCCCCACCGAGCCCCAATCCCCCCCTTCTCCTTCCGCCAGTTTGACAAACTGCACCCCCGTACAGGGGCCCCAGTCCAGCAGCCGGCTGCCTTTCCCTTGTTTTCCAGGTTTGGGAGCAAAAAAGAAATTTTTTTAAAAACCATCCCAAACCCAAAAAGCCTAAAATGTCGGCATTCCCAGGTTTTTTGGCCCCTTGGGAAAAATGTTGCCTTTCCTTTTTGGGTGGACACAGAGGGGTTTTCCCCCACGTCAGGGCCCCTGCTTCCCCCCAAAATTTCCAGATCCCAAAGAGGCATTTCTTTCCCAGAAAAGCCGTCCCTCCCCTGGCCAGCCAGTGTCATCTAAAAATTTAAAAGCGCGTTGTCTGCATCTGTGTCCGGAAAAAAAGTCCATCCTCACCAGGGACATGGTTAGCAAGCAGGGCCCAAAGGGCCCGCAAATATCTCTGTGAAAAGCTCACGGGGTGAGCTGGGTGGATTTTTTGGGGGGGTTTGACGGTGGCTCTCAGGCTCGGCGCCGCTCTTCAAAACCGCAGGGAGGGTTGCAGGGCTTTTTCCCCCAAGGGTCCTTGGGGGGCACACGTGCCAGAGACACCGGGCCCCGTGTTAAAAATTAAATTCTGCCTTTGGAGCCCGGGCCCCAAAACAGGTGGGGAGTTGTGGAGGTTTTAAGCAACGGGACCGAGCCCCTGGTGGGTGACAAAAACCCTTGTCCCAGGCAAGGTGGTTTTGGGGATAAGGGGGCAAAATCTGTGGCCCCTTTAAAGATCGGTAGGCTGGGCACATCCCTTCCCTTTGGCACAGGTCATAAACCCTTGTCGCCAAAAATTTTCTAAAGAGTTTACTCGGGTCTGGAACTGCCTGCGGGAAGAAGGCTCGGGGTCTGAGTTCGCACTTCCGCCGTTCGCACCCGGTTCGTCCCGCCTGGCTGCGTTTTTAGGGGCCCGCCCCGGCCCCCCCGTCAAAACCCTTTTCATTGTTGAGTTTGGGAAAACGGGTGGGAAATTTTTCCCCCACATGCTCCGGATTGTGGCAGCAGGCAATGCCATTACGCAGTATGAAGTGGCACATGGCCCGACAAGCAGCGGGTTTCGGACCTCGGGGGTTGAACCACCCAGGGTGGAGGCAGGTTGAAAGGGGTTTTGCCCATCCTTGCCCGTTTTTAAAAAGCCAAACCCAAAAATGGTTCATGGGACAATGCCCCTTGGGCAGAAAGAGCATTGTGGTGATCTTAGTTCTGGAAAGTTTGTTGGGCACTCTTAAAACCCAAAAAGGGCCCGCCAGCGGGGCGGAGGAGGGGCGGACACAGAAAGCGGACCGGAAACCTTTTCTCCCTCAAATCCCCCAAAGGGCCCCACAGTTTTACAAATTTTATCGGTCTTTATTTGGCAGTGGTTCGGGGTCCAGAGCTATTGCAAGGGTTTGGGGCATCGCTCTCAGGGTTGTCCCCTTCAGGCAAGTCAGGGCTGTGTTGAAGCTGTGCGGGGGGCAGCAGAGGGGGGAGGAGGAGGGGAGGTATTCCAGACACCGGAATTTTTCCCACGTTCCCCGCCCTTGGGGGAAAAGGTTGGCCGGGGGGGAATTTTAGGGGGAGGAGGGGATGAGGAAGATAAATTTGCCCAATGCCCCTCGACCCCGAGGGTTGGGAAAAACAAGGTCCCTCTCTCACATGAAATGGGTTGGATGCTCCATTTCCTCCAAAATGATCCCCGCATTAAAGGGCCCTCCCCAAAAAGAAACAACAGTTACTGGGTGGGGCCCCCCTCCTTGATCCCCGGTACAAAAAAAAAATCAGCACTTTCCTTCCCCCCACCAAAAAAGAGAGTAAAATGCAGAAATGGAGAACCCTTTCTGAATTTATCAATGGAGGGCATTTTGTTTCGTCTGCTTACGTTTTCCCCCAAATGGTCACGGGGGAACAAAAATCAGGACGTGACAGCGGGAGAGTGCCCAAGTAGGCGTAGCCGGGGAGCGGGAGGCAAGGTGGGAGAAGGGCCCAAAGGGTGACCCTGGAAATCTTTGTTTAAAACCCCCTCACCCAACGCATCAAAGCAGGGGGACAAATCCAAAAAAACACAGAAGGGTCAGCTTAAGATATGGGGCACGGGGTTTCTGCGTCTCAAAAACCCATGTTTTTGCATGTGTTCCGGACCCAGTGACTTCTGGGTATCCAAAATGGCGAATTGCCGAAACTGGCTCGTCAGCCATAGAGGTTTTGTCCTGCCCCGCAAACCAGCGTCCTTTTCTGAGCGGACCCCCCGCACAGCTGGAGGGGTCTTACAGGGCAACCATCCGGGTTTTCCACAGATTTTTTGGATCGTTTGACTTTTATCAAGATGAATTGGCATGGAAACTTGATGATGTTGTGGCCCCAATTGCCGGGAAAGGGGAAAACCCGATTAGTTGGCCCGGTTTTACTTCACATTTTCCCTTTTTAAAAGAAATTTGGGCCTCTTGAAAACTTTTTTTTAAAATGATCATTTTTTACTGTAATTTTTTTTTCTTTTCCCCAAAAGTTAATTTGTTTGGTTTTTTTTTGTGAGGGACTGTTAAAAAACAGCAAGGGTTTTTGACAACACCCGTATTCCATTTACTCCCCTTTATCTTTAAAAAGTTTTCGCATTGTTTAATGGTTTTTTAGGTCATGTTGCTGTGAGATTTCAGCAATAATCATGGGGCCTTTGGAAACAGAAAATGTGGGCTTCTAAGTGGCATTTCTCCCTCACTTTTTTAATAGTGGGGGAGAAATCTTTTTTATAAAATTTTTTGGGGGCAGGGAGCTGTGAGAAAACAAACAATAATCCCTGGTCCCTTTTTAACAGGGAAAAGTGGCTTCTAAGTGGAAATTTTTCCCTCACAATTTTTTTAAAAGTGGCTGAGAAAAAATCATTTTTATAATTTTTTGGGGCATTTCTGCCCTTTTAAATGCGACAATACTAAAGGTCTCTTTTATAAAAAAATGTTGTTTTTTTAAAGGCATTTGTTCTTCACAATTGACCCAAAATGGTTTAAGGTCATGCTTTGAATTTTTTTGGGGGCTTTTTTCTGTGAAGGGGCTATACTACGGTCCTATTTTTAAAAAAATGTTGGTTTTTTAAAAAGACATTTGTTTTCAAAAAATGGACCAAAGTGGGGTTTTAAGGGTCATGCTTTTGGAATTTTTGGGGGGGATTTTTTCTGTGCTTTCAAGGGTATATACAGGGGCCTATTCTTAAAAAAAGTTTGGTTTTCTAAAAGGACATTTGTTTTCACAATTTTTCGAAAAGGGGGCCAAGGGGGATGGGGCTTTTCAGGAAAAAAGGGGAAAAGGTAGGACCCCGTTAATGGACACATATTTTCAAAATGACTTGTTTTTTTCAAGATCTTTAACATAGCTATCAATCCCCGTATTGAGAAAAACCCATTTAATACAAGGAAAAAAAAAAGAAAAAAAGAAAAGGGGGGTTTTCCCTTTCCCATTTTAAAAAAAAATTTTTTTTAGAATTAAAAATACTTAAAAAAAATTGCATGTACAAAATTGGGTGTTAAAAAAAAATTTCCCTTTAAAATTTTTACAAGGGAGGTAAGGGAAAAAAATTTAACAGATGTAGGTTATTCAGAGGCATGGAGTATGGAGCAGGACGAGAACAAAGTACAGAGGGCCTTTTCCCCCAGCAGTTGAGTAAAATGAGAAAAAAAAAGCCCAAAATAAAGGGCAACCCGGGGGTAAAAAGGAGCGTTTAAACCCCAGTTTATTTTTCCCAAATGAAGCTTCCAATGGTCCACCCCCTCTTTCGGAGGGGGCAAGGCTACCCCGGTATTTTGTGTACAGAGGAAGGGGGAGTTCTCACACTTTTCCCCTTCCCCACTCTGGGTTCAGCCGAAAGTTTTTCGTTGCTGCATTTATCGGGGATTTTTAAACCCGCAATTTTTAATAGATGACGGCCCAGCCTGGGCTTTTTCACCGCCCCCACTGGGAACTCCGGGCCCCGGGGATGCTGTGGCCCAGGCAGGTAAGTCAATTCCAGGGAAACTAAAATGGTGGTTTAAAGACTCCCTTTTTTTGGGACTTTTTTTAAAAGTGGGGGTTTTTGGGGGTTTTGGGGTCCCTGCTGTGGGGCCCCGGACAGGTATAGTCAATGTCCAGTGAAAAAAAAAATGGTGGTTGAAAGATCCTTTTTTTCCCGGGACTTTTTAAAAGTGGGGGTCATGCAGGGTTTTGGGGTATGTGTGGCCCAGGAAGGGATAGTCAATGTCCCGTGAAACAAAATGGTGGTTGAAAAACTCCCTTTTTTTGGGACTTTTTTTAAAAAGTGGGGGTTCATGCAAAGGGTTTTGGGGGTCTGCTGTGGGCCGGACAGGTAAGTCAATGTCCGTGAAAACTAAAATGGTGGTTTAAAAGGGTTTCCTTTTTTTCCCCGGGGATTTTTAAAAGTGGGGGGCATGCAGGTTTTGGGGGTTTATGTGTGGCCCCGGGGAAAGGGAAGTCAATGTCCAGGGGAAAAAATAAAAAAGGTTTGGGTTTAAAAGGGCTCCCTTTTTTCCCGGGACTTTTTAAAATGTGGGGGTCATGGAGGTTTGGGGCTATCCTGTTTGGCCCAGGAAGGGATTTGTCAATTTTCCCGTGAAACTAAATGGTGGTTGAAAGGGTCCTTTTTTCCCGGCCCCTTTTTTTAAAAAGTGGGGGGGCATGCAGGTTTGGGGTAAAAGTGTTTGGGCCCAGGACAGGGATAGTAAGTTTCCCGGGGAAAAATAAAAAAGGTGGTTGAAAGGGCTCCCTTTTTTTGGGAATTTTTTTAAATTTTGGGGGTTTATGCAGGTTTGGGGCTAATTTTGGGCCCAGGAAAGGGTTTTGTCCCAAAGTCCAGGGGAAACTAAAATTTGGGGGTTTTAAAGATTCCTTTTTCCGGCACTTTTTTTTAAAAGTGGGGGTAAAGAGGTTTTTGGGGCCTTTCTGTGACCCAGGAAGGTATAGTCAATGTCCGGGTTTAACTAAAATGGTGGTTTGGAAAAAAAATTCCCTTTTTCGGCACTTTTTTAAAAGTGGGGGTCATGAGGTTTGGGGTCCCTGCCCGTGGGCCCGGACAGGTATAGTCAATGTCCCGTTCAACTAAAATGGTGGGTTTAAAGGGCTCCTTTTTTTCCCGGAAATTTTTTTTTTGGGGGTCATGGGTTTGGGGCTCATGCTGCGGGTTTCCGGGCGGTAATTCAATGCCAGTTTTAAAGTAAACAGGGGGTTAAATCATACTGCCCTTTGGCCCCTTTTTAATTTTTTGGGTGATGGGAGGTTTAAGGGGGCAAAGGGTGTGGTCAAGACGGGGTAGTAAAATGGTCTTTACTTTTTTTCCCCGGTGACTTTTATAACCAAGTGTGTTGCCTAAGGTGTTTGCCGTATCCATTTGATGTTGTTTTGGGGTGTTAATTTCAAACTTCTCCGGGTTTTTTGGGTGTAATAAAGAAGGTGTTGTTGCCCCTCCCATAAAACTTAATGGTCATTTGGCCTTTAAACGAAAGCTCACTATCGAAAAAAACCTTTTGATTTGCGGCCGGGCTTTTCGACTATCGAATCCCCCCCCCCGTTTGCCAAAGCAATCGGGTCAACATACGTTATCATTTTTAGAAATTTTTTCCCAAAATTTTTCCCCGATTGTCCCTTAAAAGGGATATTGGATATCCCGGGGTTTTTGGATGTGCATGCCCCAAAAGAATATAGTTTTCTTTCAAAAATTTTTTTTTTAAAAAAAAAGTGGCCGTAGTAAAAACTCCTCGTTTGTAAAAAAAATCTCAATATCTAAAAATTCTATTTTGTGGGGGTTACTGTGTGAGGTAAAACCCAATTTCCCCCGGTTTTTTGTTATTAAAGATGTAAAATAAAAAGAATCCCTGGTTCTGGAGGGCCCTCCATATAAAAAAGGGTGTCTCTTTGTTAAAGCTTATATTTGGGCTATATGTGTTTTAAATTGTTTTTTACTGTTTTTTGATTTTGGGTTTAAGTTCCACCAATCACAAAACCCTTCTGTTTTTTTAAATATGTGAAGTGTTTGTTGCTTTTATTTGCCTTGCTTTCTGAAGAAGCGCCGTTTCGGCGTGGAAAAAGCGTTTTGAATGGTTGCATTGATGTTAAAAGGGGGGAAAACTTTTCTCAAAATTTTAATGAAAAAAAAAGCCTTTATTTAAAACCCCTCCTCGACTGCCAAAAAGGGGGTTTTTTTCTTGGGAAATTTAGCGGGGTCAGTTTTTTTTGTTGGGTTTACCCCCGGGTCTGGGTAAGATACATCCCAGAGAGGCTTAGAAAACCTCTAGTTTATTGGGGAAAATTTAGCTCGTCCTTTTGATGTAAAGAGGGTTAAAACAGTAAGGGTTTGGGGCTTTCCCTTATCCAGGCCAGGGGTACAAGGAAAGTTTTGTAAAAATTGTACAGACAAAAAGGACAGCAGAAAATTACCTACACCAAACAAAGAAAGGAAACAGGGGCCCCTCCTTTCTATGGAAGAAGCTTATTTAGTTTTTCCTTTGGGTTTAGGCATCTGTTTTCTCCCAAAAATAATAATTATCCAGGAAGTCTTAAAAAAATTTTGGGGGAAGAAGGGTGAGGAGAGGCACAAACCCTTTTCTGGGGCGAGTGTTCTTTTTTCAATCGAGATTTTCGCCCAAAATTACCCCAAAAACCTTGTGGTGGCAAAAAAAAAGCCAAGGAATGGTTTTGTCCTTTTTACAAAGGGGAGATAAACCACTGGTGGTGGGTGCCATGTCCTTGAAATGGGATTTCCCGCTGCCTTCAATTTTCCCTCTTTTTCCCTGGTCCAAGGAGTCTTGACAAAAAAGCCCCGGATTTAAAAAAAGATCCTTGAGGACCCAGGCAGGGGAATTTTCTTGGGGGCCCCCCCAATAAGGGCCAAAGGGGGAAATTTTTGGGGTAAAGGCGGGGCCCGAAGGGGCCCAAACCCGGGGGGGTCTCAAATTTAAAAGGCTTTGAGGCTTTGGGTTTAAAACCCTTTTAACATTCCCAAAGGGTTTCGAATCTGTATAAATTTAGGCACAAAAGAAGTTACCCAAAAATCCACAAGTCCCGGGGCTCCCTTTCCCCAAAGGGGGTGTGGGGCTTTTTGAATCCCTAATCTGCCAATACCACAGCTCAAAAACAAACGGTATCAGCAGCATTGGTTATTTTGGCAATTATATGAAGTGCCCCCCCCTAATGGATCGGGGAAACCCAAAATAAATTTTTTTACTTAGTTTGGAAAGGTTTTGGGGGGATATTTCTGCAAGACCCATTTTAGGGGGATGTGTCCTTTTTTAGCATTCCCCCTTTTTTAAAACAATATTTTAAAAGGAAAGTGGGGGGAATGAACATCAATGCTTAAAGGGGTTTTTCCCCCAATTCATTTTTTTTTCCCCCTGATTCCCGATCTGTGGGGCTCAGAAAAGGGGGGCGTGTGTGTTTGTTTTTAATTGCAATTTTTGTGACCCCGCAGGTGGGCATCACCAGGGCCCTTTCCTTCTGTAGTCAAAGAAAGGTCTGTTTTGTGTAGAATTGTAAGTTTCAAAGTAGCTCGGGGTAAAATTTTTTCTTTACAGCAAAGAGTCCCTTTGGGTTAAATCCCAAGCAGAAAAAATTAACCTGTGGATTTTTTTTTTTCCCCTTTATAAATGCAACAGGGGGAAAAATTAAAGAGGTTTCTTTTTTTTATTTTCATGTTTGACTTATTACTAAATATTTTAAAGGGCGGGAGTAGAAAGACAGCCCCCTGGGGGTTTTAACACCCCCAGTAGTGCCCCGAGAAAGGGGAGGTGATGTTTTAGTTTTCGCCGGATTTAGGAGCTACAGCCCCGGGCGTTCCCCCGGAGGGTGAGTGGGAAAAAAAAGGATCCCTTTTAAAAGGGAGCCCAAAAAAAAAACGGTTTCAGAATTTTTTAATTTAAAGATGAAATTTTGGGTTTAAAAAAAGGGGGGTTTAAATTTTTTTAAATTTTTTAAAATTCCCCCCCCGTCCCAAATTTTTCTTCATGGTTGGGAAAAACCCCCTTTTTCTACAGAGTTAAAATTTATTACAAAGGGAGATTATAAAAATAAAAAGTGGCCCCAAAAGGTATACGTTTCCCCCCCTCACCCCCCAACCCCCAAACCTTTTTCCTAATTTTGAAAAGGGTTTTTTCAGCATTTAATCAGTTCATTAAAAAATTGCCTTTTGATGTAATGTTTTGAAAAATGGAATTCTTACCCCACTAAAATGGAAAATTTTTTAAAAAAAAAAAAGTGCACAGTTTGCGGGGGTCCCCCTCTCAGGTAATTACTGGGGGGATGAAATTTCAGAAGTTTTAAAGATGTTTTTCAACAGTTTTTCAAAAAAATTTTAAAAACCCCTCTCGGGAGGGACAAAGTGACAGAAAATGGGCCCCCGTGAAAACCCGGGAAGGGCTACAAAAGGGGGAAAAAAACTTTAAATTTCAAAAATCAGGTGGTTTAAAAAGGGCTTCTTTAGGGAAAACATCCCAAAGGAAAGGGCCTTTCATTTATCTACCTCTGTTATGATTTGGGAAAAAGCCCAATTTTTTTTAGGGATGAACACCCCTTTCCCAAACATAATATTTTAATAATTGTCTTTATTTTATAGCGCCAAAAATATTCCCCAGGACTTTACAAATTCAAGGGTAAAAGTTTCAGACATTAAACATTAAAAGTACTTACAGATGAGGGCAAAAAGGGGTGAGGGCCTGTCCCAAAAGCTTACAAACTATTAGGGGTTGGGTGAAACATCCCGGTTTGAAGTTTCCCAAATTTTAAAAGGGTTTCGGCCCGTTTCATAAATAGGGGGGGGTTTACTGAAAAAATTGGGGTTTAACCCGCCACCAAAACTTTTACATCTTTATAACAGTTAAAATGCCCCGTTTTAGTGCCCTTTTGGGTAGGGGAATGGAAAATGTGTGTACAGAAGTTAGGGGGTTTTGGTGGGCCAGACTGGGGAAAAAATGTTTTCAGGGGCCCTCTTAAAACTATGAGGGTTTTTGAATGTGCCTGATCGCCCCCGGGGGGAGCCCCTATTCCAGAGAATGGGGGAGCCCCGTTTTTGAAGCCTTTTTTTTGGGGGGCATGGGAGGTTCGGGGTGATTGAAGAGTGAATGTTTTTCAGCAGCAGGAAAAAGGGGGGGGAAAAAAGTAAAAAGCAGATTTAAGGCCCCAAATCCAAAAATGACAAAGGGGAAAGGGGCGATTTCACCTCAGAACAAGATGAAGAACAAGCCTGTCAGATAATTTAAAATTTAAAAGGGGGTTGGGTTTTATTTACTGTTTATAGAGTTGCTAGCAGCAACTTTCATTCATGCATCCGTTTTCCTTTGGGCAAACTAAGGGTAAAAAAGCATATTTATTTCCTTTTTTTTCAAAACTTTTGCCCAGTTATTCTTGATTTTAGAACAAACTCCCGCCCCTGGGGGGTCCAGAGAAGCTTCAGAAACTGAAGGGAAACAGTAGTAATTAGTGTCTTTTTGGTTTTGAAAAAATAGAAAAACCCCCGAAGTCTTGGGTTTAAATTCTGTGTGATATAAGATAAAAACAAAGCAGGGGAGAAAAAACAAAAAAGGGTGTAACTAAGGAAACCAAGAAAAGACCCTCAGAAAGGGGGAAAAAAATCCCTTTGTGTCTCCCAAAAAAACAAAAAAAAGGGAAAAAAACAATTTTAATTTGGGAAAAAATCTTATTGTGTTTTCCTTTAAAGTTGAAAGCCCAATCTTTGTAATTGGAGAACCCCCTTTTAAAGGGGTTAAATTAAAAGGGGTGTCTTTGTGCCCTGTTAATAATACTGATTGTTTTCAGATGGAATTAAATGTATTTAATTTTTTTCATAAAGTTAAATTTGAAAATATTTTTTGGGATCTTCCGCTGCCTATCTCTATATTAAGAAACTCTGATGTGGTTAAAAAAATTTGACATCTGTTTTTTCTCAAACTAGTTTAAGTAAAACCAGTAATTTTGCACCTTATACTTATAATCCTATAATATTTACTTTTGAGATAAATATTAGGCTAGGTATGAAATAAAATAGTGATCATTTTCTAGAAAATAAGGTCAGCCGCCAGAATTGAAATAAAATAGAAATAATTGTAATTCAGAAATTATTGAAAAATAAAACATTAACAATCAAACCTGCAGAAAGGAGGGAGGCATTGGTGCTTCTAGATAAATATATTCAGGAAATTGAGCGACAATTGAATGATACTAATGTATATGTGCGTTTACCTTCTGATCCCACAGTTAAACTTATGTCTAAAATGTCCTGTTTAGTAGAGGGGGCCTATCAGGAAAATATTATTGATAAAGATTTAAAGGACTTCCTCATTGTGGAATTCCCTATTACTCCTGTCCTATATTGCCTTCTGAAAATTCATAAGTCCCTTGTTAATCCTCCTTGTCTCCCTATACTCTCTGGACGTGGATCCGTGTTTTGCGCATTTCCTGTTTTTTTTAGATAAATTGATGAGAAAATTAGCCTATTCTGCTAAATCGTATATATCCAGGATACAACAGATTTTTTAAATAAGATAGATGAACCAACTATTTTGGAAACTGACATTTTAGTGTTGTTTGACATGATTAATTTATATACTTCCATTGATCATAATGGAGGTGTAGCGACTGTTAAGAAATTTTTGGAAATATCTGAATTTTCTACAAATTTGACAAATTTTCTTCTTCAATTGTTTGAGTTTCTTCTAACAGAAAATTATTTTCTTTTTTAAAATAGTTATTACATCCAAAAGAAGGGGACAGCGATGGGATCTAATGTTGCACCAACTTATGCAAACATGTTTATGGAGAAAGACCAAGTCTGTGTATCCCACCACTTCAGACATGTTCTGAAGTGGTGGAGATATATTGATGATATTTTTGTTGTTTGGAGGGGCCTGGCTGATAAATCTAGAGGATTTTTTTCAATTTCTTAACTTGGATATTAAGGTTACTAAAGTATCTTCTTTGCCTAACATTCAATTCTTAGATGCTATGGTTTACAAAAAAGTGATAAATTAGATCTGTTTGTGAAAATTCTGACAGAAACAATCTTCTTCATTTTGATCCCAGGCCTAAAGTTATTACTATGTAGTTGCTTAGAGTGAAGCATATTGGATCCCTTAGGCCTCGTTCACACGGCTTATTTCAGAATGTATTTACAACGGATTGCCGATCGTAAATACGTTCTGAAATCAGTTGAAAATCAGTTGCAAATAAGTGCCACTAAGTGTGGCACGTATTTGTAACTGATTTCCCGACGGATTCACCATCTCCAATCATTGTAGGTGGTGAATCCGTCCGTAAATAATTGACATGTGAATTGTTTTTCCGTCCGGATTGCCGTCGTCAATCCGCGGCGGCAATCCGGAATGGAACTACGCGTCATGTGAACGACGAGCCGTATTTTCTATTGAAATCAATAGAAAATAGGCTGTGACTTGTTTCTGACTGATTTGCCGACGGATTGACCATCGTCAATCTGTCGGCAAATACGCGGCGAAATAAGCCGTGTGAACGAGGCCTTATTGTTAAACACTAGATTGGATGAGATGTTCCATAAATTACCCTAGATCAGTGATCTGCAAAGTGGGGGTCTCCAGCTGTTGGGAAACAACAAATCCCATCATGCCCACGGATATAGATTATATAAGTGCATGATGGGAGTTCTAGTTTCCCAACAGCTGGAGAGCCGCACTTTGCAGACCACTGCCCTAGACAGCTTATTTCCTTGCATCGTAATGGGGTTGATCACACTGATAGGTCCACACTACTTAATGCTAAACAGCGACAATCTTCTCCTCCCCGTATCTCTTTTGTTTCCACTTCCAATGTTTCTCAATGAATTAAAAATCTTTTCAGAAGAGAGTGGCATATTTTCAAAGATCATTTTTCACATAGTTTAATATGCTTACACCAATGGTTTATAGGAGAGACAGGAATTCTAGGAATTTTCTTGTGTCATCAGATTGAAGAGTAGACCAAAGGGAGTATCTTGGAGTAAGCAAGGGGTTCCTACACTCTCATAAATTGGGATGTTTTCCTTGCTTAGGAGGTCAGAATTGCAAACAATTAATTAAGGGTGATGTTTTTGTTCATCCCTAAACTAAAAAAAATATCAAATCAAAAATTTTTTGACATGCCGTAGTAATTTTGTCACCTTTGTTTTGAGATGTTCCTGTTATATGTAGGGGAAACCACACAGGAATACAGGTTGTGTATAAATAAACATAAATCTACAATCCCTATGGAGAAAACTGATGTTCCAGTCCCTAAACATTTTCTTGAATGTAAGCATAAAATTAGTAAACTTAAATTTTGTATTTTAGATCATGTACCAAAATCAAAACGTGTCTGTGACCGTTCTCTTATTCTTGAATTCTCTTTGCAGATGACACCAAGCTATGCAGGGTAGTGCAATCTATGGAAGATGCTCATAAATTGCAAACAGACCTGGACACACTGAGTGTTTGGTCGTCCACTTGGCAAATGGGGTTCAATGTGGATAAATGTAAGGTTCTGAATCTGGGTAGAAATAATCTACAGGCATCATATGTCCCTGGGGGAGAAAAACTGGGAGAATCACTTGTTGAGAAAGATTTGGGTGTTCTTTTAGGTCATAGACTACAGAACAGCATGCAGTGTCAATCAGCTGCCTCTAGGGCAAGTAAGATATTGGCGTGTATTAAAAGAGGCCTGGACTCGCGAGACAAGGATGTAATGCTACCGCTGTATAAAGCATTGGTGCGACCTCACTTGGAATATGCTGTTCAGTTCTGGGCCCCAGTTTATAGAAGAGATGTAACGGAGCTAGAGAAAGTACAAAGATGAGCAACCAAACTTATAGGGTAATGGAGCATCTTAGTTATTAGGAGAGGCTAGTAGAATTGAACTTATTTAGTCTTGAGAAAAGACGGCTCTGGGGGAACATGATTCATTTATATAAATATATAAATGGTCCCTACAAAAAGTATGGAGAAAAATTATTTCATATAAAAGACAAGGGGACATTCCCTTCGGTTGGAGAAAAAAGGATTCAATCTCCAGAGGAGAAAAGCGTTCTTAACTGTGAGAACTGTAAATCTGTGGAATAGCCGCCTGAGGAGCTGGTCACAGCAGGACAGTTGCAAGTTTCAAGAAAGGCTTAGATCCCTACCTGAACTAAAGAATATTAATGCGTACGTAGCCATGTAAAATTCTGGATCCTGTCTGGTAGCGACTCTGGGGTCAGAGATGGGGTCTTCCTTGGAGCAGTTTGGTTCTTGCCTTCTGGGTTTCAAAGCATTCATTAGTAGGGAAGCTAGGCTTGAATTACTTGCCTCCCTCCCTTCACCCACATTTTCCCCACCCATGGTTGAACTTGATGGACAAATGTCTTTTTTCAACCGTGCTATGTAACTATGAACTATCAAATTACTGCAAACGATTGAAAAAGGCAAATTACATAATCATCACCCTCCACAAAATTGTCTTAAATGTATTTTCATATGAGGGAGTAACACTTGAACCAATAGCTGTTCCACTATTTTCAAATATAACACCTTTCCCCAAAGAAAAAACTGTTTTATTCTATTATTGAATCACCTAACACAATCATTGTTGTTTTCTTTCAATATCTAAGAATGTGGCAAGAAGACCAGCAGTACTGATAAACGTTTTGTTAGGCATTGTATGTTTTGTTGATGTAACACTCTTAATATCTTACATTACTAATAGTCATTGAGCAGAGATCACTATAAGTTATTTAAATGTTGGTAAAAAATGTGTAGTATAAAAGACTGAAAATATATAATCAAAGTAGTGTTGTGCCTCAGGTTTGGATCAAAGTTTGGACACATTGGGGTTGGCCCAAATCAGATTTTGTTGATTTTTGTCAAGAGATCTTCCATAACCATAACAGCTTAATTGGGGTTAGGGTTTTTTACTGGGTTTGAAAGGATTATCTTGCTCATTCCCTGACATTTCTGGTCCTATAGCGTTGATATGACTTTTGGTTCAAGGTACCCTAAGTAACTCTAATGTAGTGCTGGGCTAGAAGTGATGTCAGAGGGAAGTGACCTTCGGAGCAAAAGAGCTGCAGGACTGAAAACACCAATGAATGGGTAAGTTAACCCATTCAAACCCAGTAAAATAACCTTGACCCCCAACTTAAGGTTTAAGGTCACAGTTGCAGTTAGGATTAGGTTTAGAAGTATGGTGAGGCTGGAAACTTTTAGGTTAGGGTCGTCCCAAACCCAAATTAATATACAAATTTGGTTAAACCAATGTTGAACTGACTAAGGATAGATTCAACCAACACTAGATCCATGTATATTACTATTGGTGAAAACATTGAATACGCATCAGCCACCATTGGATGTCCTGGTGGATTATCCAGTTGTTTATATATCCAAGGCAATACATTAAAAACTGGATCTCTATCATAGTCAATGGCTCCACGCTCTCACCGGCTCTGCAAGTCCACTGCCTTGGGATAACCCTTGACTCCTCTATGTCTTTCAAGCTTGAGATCCAAGTCCTTACTTCCACCTGCCGCCTCCACCTGAAAAATATCTCCTGAATCTGTTCATCCCTTAACTTTCATACTACAAAAATACTTGTCCATGCCCTTGTCATCTCCTGCCTAGACTACTGCAACATCCTTCTCTGTGGCCTCCCGTCTAGTACTCTTGCTCCCCTCCAAACCATCCTCAACTCTGCTGCCCGTCTTATCCACCTCTCTCATCACGTCTCCTCTGCCTCTCCCCTCTGCCAGTCCCTACACTGACAACTCATCACCCAGCGAATCCAGTTCAAGTTACTAGCCATGACCTACAAGGCTCTCCATAACCTCTCCCCTCCATGTATCTCTGTCCTAATCTCTAGATACCCTCTCCTCCCCTCCCCTCACGCAATCTCCTCTCCGGAGCTTCTTCTCTGCTCTCCCGTGTCAGCTCCTCACACAACCGTCTCCAAGACTTCTCCCGTGCTTCCCCCACACTCTGGAACTCACTGCCCCAACACATCAGAGTCTCCTCCACTCTCACCAGCCTCAAAAGCAACCTGAAAACCCATCTCTTCAGGACTGCCAAAAACCTACAGTAACCCTGCTGCCCCTACACCCTCCACAAACACGTCTGCCCCTTACCTCCTGTCTCTTTCCTCCACCACTGTAGATTGCAAGCCCTCACAGGCAGGGACCTCTCTCCCTCTGTACCAGTTGTTACTTATTTATCATTGTACTTAGTTTGACACGTTTTATGTATGTGACCCCCCCTGAATGTTCAGCGCCCTGGGATTAACGGCTCTTTAAAAGAAATAATAAGAATAATAGCAGCTTTTTATACTTTTCTGGCGATGGAGCTGTGCGGGGGATTCTTAATTATGGCATAAGTTTATATTTCCATTGGTATCATGTGGGGGCACATAAAATTTTTTGAACACTCTTCATTCCGTGTTTTATGAGGCTGGATGAAAGGAGAGCAATTCTGGCATGGTTTTGATTTTTTTATTCTTCGCGGTGTTCACTGTAAGGATTAAACAATACAGTCTCTTTATAGACTGAATCATCACAGATCCGGCAATGCCTGTTACATGCACCTTTTAAAATAAAAATAACATAAAGGGTTTTGTGTTTGATTGTTATTTTTTTTAAATTTTGTTTAAACAATTTTAATTTATTGAATTTTGACTTTTTCTTATAGTTTCAGTATGGGATCAGACTATGCAATCGCTGAATCACTTTTATAATGCATAGCAACACATTACTGTTTCACTATGCATTATAGTGTATGACAAGTGCTGATTAGACCATGTCTTTGGCAGAACCTAACAGTCTCCTATACCTAGAGGCCATTATTTGTCCTTCAGCTGCCATGGCAGCTATGGGCACCCTGCTATTGTGTTGCATTTGGTATGACTTTGGTGGGACTCTTCAGAAGGCACATGGAGAGCACTGCACATGAACTTAGTGTGTGAAGGCCTAGAAGGGTAATATAACATTGTATTTTGTTATATGTTATATGATTTGTAACTGTCATTGGTAATTGGTTGTGTAGAGTTTATGTAACATTGGTCGTTCCTTTCTTTTTGTTCCTGTATATCTCCATATCCTTTAATAATAACCATAAATCAATATCACATGTTATACAATATACTCTTTTTATACACTTACTTTTGTGTCATCATTTATTGCACCTAACCTTTCGAAGAGGGTGGATTGTATATATAGTATATGTTTGTATAGATACATATTTATTTATGATAATTTTTATGAATATATATATGTATATGATACAGGGAATTTCTTACACCCATGGGTGACAGAGGGGGGGCCCGCATTTTTTCCCGTGGCATCTAAGGGTTAACCCCCAGCGCTGGAGTCCCCATCATCCGAGCACCTTATACGGTACCTGGCGGAGTTGCCAACTCTCCCACCTCTTGCTAGCTATGCCACCGTGGTTATGGTTACAGTTAAAGTCAGGACTAGGATTATACTTAGTGTTAGGGTTAAAGTGAAAAAATTTGGATTCCGGACATCCCAAACCCAATTGTTTGGGTTTGGTCCAACCAGTGTCAAAGTAAACAGGGACAGATTCGAGCAGCCCTATTGTTGACCGTCCTGCCATTTATATACTCTTTTAAGTTGGTATTCCACAGTATCTCGAAAAAAAACTTCTACCAATTGGTTACCTCTGTTATTCTTCTGCAGATAAGGTGGATGGTAATGGATTCAACCTTGTATTCATTCATGGATTTCTTTATATACTCAATCAGGTTCACAGGGGAGCAGTGTAAATCCCTGGTAGGACCCCTGGCATGTGAGCCCATTGACAGTGTGGACCCCTAGGCATGGCAGTCCTCGGGTTGTTTTTTAGAGAGAAAGGCAGATAAAAGGAAGGCAGAAAGTAAGAGACAGATTGCAAGAGTTATATGCAGTGTGTGTAGTCAGTACAGTCTTGGGAGGGCCTAAAGAATTAAAACTTACTGATGGGCCCCAAAAATGTCTACTCTGAACCCACAAAAAAAACTCCCTGTGGACCCCAAGAATCAATTCATGGTGAGCCCAAAAATTTAAATTTTTCTGGTGGGCCCTAAAAATCTCATCCACCGGGGGGCCCAAAGAATCAACTTTACTGATGCCACACTCAACCCATGGGGGACCCCAAAAATCTCTCCACAGTGGACCCCCAAAAATCAACCCATGGGGGGCCCCCCAAAAATCAACCCACTGGTGGGGACCCAAGAATCAATCCACTGGTGGGGCCCCAAAAAACAACCCACTATAAAATACTTAAAGGGCTATTTTGCAAACATTTTATATCCTTCCCGACCATCCCGTCCTTTTCCCATCATGTTTTGGGGAAAAATTGGCGTTGTTTTTAAAGGTTGTGTGGTTGATCGCCCTCCCCGCTAGCTTTTTTACACATTAACTAAGGGCCCGGGTCTTAGGGGACAGGACGCCTGATTGCAGGCTATACTTCTGGCCTCGGCTACCCCCTTATTTATCCTTTGGTTATGGTTTCAGTTCAATCTTTTCCGCCTCTTATCTGCTATCCTAGGGGTGGGACCCTTGGGACGAGCGGGTGCCCTTCGCGTTGGATGGGAGTCTGCCTGGATCCCCCCCCCTCTCCGTGTCTCTATTTGTTTGTATGTTTGTTTGTTTGTTTGTTTGTTAGCTACTTCAATTGCTTTTTTTAAGCAGGAGTTTATTTTAGGGGGCACCCTTTGCAGGTCAAATTTTTCATTTACAATTTGTGTGCCTTATTTTTTGGGATGATAGGGTGGCTTTTTATGGACAGCCAAGTACATTGTGACTTACTGTCGTAATTGTTTCTTACAAACTTTTTATGGTTTTTCATTACTTTTTATTGCATGGTCTTTGCTTTATATGCTTTGTTTTACATTTTCTACTTCAATAAACATCCTCTTGGAATAAAAAAAAAAAAAAAATCAACTCCACTCGTGGCCCCAAGAATCATCTCCACAGGTGGACCCCAAGAATCAACTCCACAGGTGGACCCCAAGAATCATCTCCACTGGTGGACCCAAGAATCAACTCCACAGGTGGACCCAAGAATCAACTCAACTGGTGGACCACAATAATCAACTCCAATGGTGGGCCCCAAGAATCAACTCCCTGGTGGCCCCAAGAATCAACTCACTAAATGGACCCAAGAATCAACTCCACTGGTGGACCCCAAGAATCAACTCCAGTAGTGGACCCAAGAATCAACTCCACTGGTGGCCCCAAGAATCAACTCTACTGATGGACCCCAAAAAACATCTCCACTGTTGGACCCTAAAAATCACATCCACTGGTGGCCCCAAGAATCAACTCTACTGATGGACCCCAAGATCATCTCCACTAGTGGGCCCAAAGAATCACATCCACTGGTGGGCCCCAAGAATCATCTTTACTGATGAGCCCCAAATGTCTTCAAGTCATCTACAAAACATTTGGTTATAACTAAATAAAACAAGATGATTATGTGATCGTAGCCTCTGAGGATTCCAAACTATAATGCAATGTGTGAGTGCTACCGCTGATAGGTAACCAATTTCTTGAAAACATGTCCATAGTTCCTGAACTCGTGAGTAGGAATTTGTAAAAAATTAACAAGAGGAATTTAGTATAGAAGTAATGTGGTGTCATTGTTGTGTCAGAATTTTGAGGCATTGTATTAATATTTGTATAATATTTCTATTATACAAATGTTTCTATGACAATGATTATACACTCTCACAAAAGTCAGTACACCCCTCACATTATATACAGTATCTCACAAAAGTCAGTACACCCCTCACATTATATACAGTATCTCACAAAAGTCAGTACACCCCTCACATTATATAAAGTGTCTCACAAGAGTCAGTACACCCTTCACATTATATTCAGTATCTCACAAGAGTCAGTACACCCCTCACATTATATACAGTATCTCACAAATGCCAGTACACCCCTCACATTTTTGTACATTTTGTTTTATATTTTTTCAGGGGACAACACTCAAGATCTGACACTTTCATACAATGTAAATTAGTCAGTGTACAGCTCGTATAACAGTGTTCAATGTCTAAACCGCTGGCAACAAAGGTGAGTACACCTCTGAGTGAAAACTGACAAATTGTGCCCAATTTGCCATTTTCCCTCCACGATGTCATGTATCTTTAAAGTGTTACAAGGCGCGGGTGAATGGGGAGCATGTGGTAAATTGGGTTATCGCTCTCACACTACTCAAACGGGTACGGGAATTTTAACTGGCGTTTCATGGCAAAAAACTGTTGGGGAACTAAAAAAAAAGAATAGTTCTCTAATAAAGATGGCCGAGGCTGTAAAAGATCCCAAACGCCGACACTGAGTGCACGCGGGGGCCAAGAAAATATAGTTTTTTAAAAAGACAGTTTTCCATTTCAGAAAGGCCTCCCATGGTCGACCAAAAGAAGGAGGCACGTGCTTATTCATATCCAGAATAGTGCTCCCCGCATTGCTGCAGGGGTTCGGGGTCAGCCTTTCATGCTTAGACTATATCCACACACGCATCAAATTGGTTGCATGACTGCGCCCCAGAAGAAGATCTCCTAAAGTGATCACAAAAAAGCCACAAACATTTGCGAAGATAAGAAAACAAAGGGGACCGGTTTACGGGAGCCTGTGCTCTGATGAGACCAAATAAATTTATTTGTTAATTTTGTCGGCATGTGGGGCGGAAACCCAGGTGGGGGAGTACAAAGACAAGTGTTCTTTAGTCAAGCTTGTGGGGAAGTGTAGGGTTTAGGGCTGCTTGGTGTTCCGGATGGGGGGAGCTACAGTTCATTGGGGGAAAACCATGAATGCCCCCCGGGTACTTTTACATCCTGAAGCGAGCAGATCCCCTCCCTTCTGGCCAAGGGCAGGTCCAAATAACGACCCCAAACACCTCCAAATGACCACCACGGCTTGCTAAGAAAATGAGGGAAAAGGTGCTGGACGGGCCAAACGTCTCCAACCAAAACCCTTAAGGGACATCGTGGGGCCCCCCTCAAACAGAAGGTGGGGATGCAAGGCCTCTACCACCCACCAGCTTGTATCATGGAGGGGGAAGAGGATTCCAGTGGTTGCACCGTGAAGTTCTAGTGACCCCATGCCTAAGAGAGGGAAGGCAGTGCTGGAAATAATGGGGCCAACAAAATAATTTTCCCAAATTTTCACATTTCATTTAGGGGTGTCCCACTTTTGTTGCACTTAGGGTGTCCTCACTTTGTTGTCACTTAGGGGTGTCCTCACTTTTGTTGTTACTTGGGGTGTATCACTTTTTGGGTTTTCTCTTAAGGGTGTACTTACTTTTGTTGTCACTTCGTGGTGTCCTCACTTTTGTTGTCACTTAGGTGTGTACTCACTTTTGTTGTCACTTACAGGTGTACTTATTTTTGTGAGATACTGTATATAATGTGAGGGATGTACTTACTTGTGTGAATCGTATATCATTGAGGGTGTATTACTTTTTTGAGAGCTGTATAAAGTGAGGGGGAACTGATTTTTTGAGATACTTATATAATGTAGGGGTACTTACTTGTGTGAGATACTGTATATCATGTGAGGGGTGTACGACTTTGTGAGATACTGTATTCAGTGGGGGTGACTTACTTTTGGAGATGCGTATATAAAGTAGGGGTTCCCACTTTTGTAGATAGTATATCATTTTTGGGGTGTCTTACTTTTGTGAATATGTATAAATTGAGGGGGGAATACTTGTGTGAGATACGAATAATGGAGGGGTGTACTTTCTTTTGTGAGATACTGTATATCATGTTTAGGGGTTTCTGACTTTTGGAGATACTGTATACATTGAGGGGTGACTGACTTTTGTGAGATACTGTATATAAGTGAGGGGTTTTTACTGACTTTTTTGAGATTCTGTATTAATGTGTGGGGGGATCTTACTTCGTGAGATACTTATATCATATAGGGGGGTACTTACTTTTGTAGATGGTATATAATGTGAGGGGTGAACTGACTTTTTGTGAGATACTTATATAATGGAGGGTGTACTGGGTTTTGTGATACGTATTATGAGGGGTGTCCTACTTTTTTGAGTACTGTATATAATGTAGGGGTGTCTGACTTTTTTGAGATACTGAATAATTTGGGGGTGTAAGACTTTTGTGAGATTCTTATAAATGGTTTGGGGTTACTTACTTCTGTGAGATACGATTATATAGGGGTGTACTTTCTTCTTTAATGCGTAATAATGTGAGGGGTAAATGACTTCTGTGATTTCTGTATATAATTGGGGGTGTCCTGACTTTTTTGAGATAGTAACAAGGAGGGGTGTCCTACTTTTGTAGATACTGTTAAAATGGAGGGTGTACGCTTTTGTGAGAACTGTTATAATGAGAGGGGTACTACTTTTGTGGATACTGTTAAATGTAGGGGGGTACTTACTTGGTGGGTACTGTATATAATGAGAGGGGGGGTACTGACTTTTTGAGATACTTATAAATGTGAGGGGGGGACTTACTTGTGTGAGATACTGTATATCATGTTAGGGGTGTCCTGACTTTTGTGAGATGCTGGAGCTGTGAACTCCTATAACACGTTCACCCAGTGGTACATGGGAAATGTGCAGAGCAGATGGTGTTCTGTGTTTTAGCCACTAGGGGGAACCAGCGAATCACAAATATCTCCTATCAGAGCCTTTACCCGGGAAATGTGATGGGAAACTCAGGATTAGTCAGAAGGAAAAGTGTCTGGAAGCATCAGAGAATGGAGGTTACTTTGTGTCAATGAGGTCAAAGTTACGACACTTTGTTACTGCAGAATCTGAGTCATGGCTACAAGGTAACAAACTCACATCTGACAAGCAGGAGCGGGACAGAGTCATATAGTAAAGTGCATGGGTTTTCGGGTGGAGGGCGTGCGAGTCAATGGTCAAGGGGGACGGGCGAATCCACAGACTGCAGGCAGAACCCCCAAATGGTTTCATTTTTAATTCAGGGGCGTGTTTACTGGCTTCTACTAGGCTGCAGTAGAAGCCAGGTCTGTAGCTATAGCAACCAGTGCTGGCACCCTATCAGGAGAGATAGAACAGGTCTGTAGCTATAGCGACCAGTGCTGGCAGCCTATCAGGAGAGATACAACAGGTCTGTAGCTATTCGGGAAGACCAGCACTGCTGCAGCCTATCAGGAGAGACTGAACAGGTCTGTAGCTATAGCGACCAGTGCTGGCAGCCTATCAGGAGAGATCGAACAGGTCTGTAGCTATAGTGACCAGTGCTGGCAGCCTATCAGGAGAGATCGAACAGGTCTGTAGCTATAGTGACCAGTGCTGGCAGCCTATCAGGAGAGATCGAACAGGTCTGTAGCTATAGCAACCAGCGCTGGCAGCCTATCAGGATAGATGGAACAGGTCTGTAGCTATAGCAACCAGTGCTGGCAGCCTATCAGGATAGATAGAACAGGTCTGTAGCTATAGTGACCTGAGGAGCTGATGCAGCCCATACAAGAGGGGATATCTAGGAATAGGTAGGACACTGTTAATGGACACATATTGCAAAGTGACTTGTTTCTGCAAGATCTTTAACATAAAAAGCAGCGATCCCTGTAGTGAGACGACCCCTTTAAGCTTGCTGACATAGGATTTAGCAGATTCCTCTCTATAGAATCCAGTACATCCTATAAGGTAATGCCCACCAGTCGCGGATCGCTCCAGCACCAGCGTGACACCGGGAGTGACCCGCACTCACATCCTCCTCTGTCTGCAGACAGGAAATCTGTATATCATGGTCACCGGTCTCCGTACTATCTAATGTCTCCTGGGGAATCCGGAAAGGAAGGGAGGAAGAGGACACAAGAAGAGGCGGACAAGACGGCAAGAAATCCACTTTCTACTTGGACAATATATATCCTGATATTTTACCATAAGCTAAAAATAAACTAGAAATGGCCGTGCCCCTAGAATATTATAGAGCGCTCAGCTCTCCTGACGGGTGTCGTCTTAAAGGTAGCAATACTGGAGAGTATTTTCCTAAAATTCTGCCTTGCATCGTTCCTCTATTATTCCTCTGGGAAATGTGTGAATTAATTAGTAACCAGGGCTGTGGGGTCGGTGAGCAAAAGCTCCAACTCAGACTCCCTCATACACGGCGCTTGTTTAAGTGATAACTTTACGGTAGTAAAATGGTAACATCGGCTGTTTATCACCTTATGATACAATAATCAAGCTATTTAGGTAGAACAGACACTGACAAGTAAAAGGGTAACAATGTTTTTAACTTTTGACTTTCAGGCTTCATATCTCACCATCCACTACAGCTTTGTACATGAGGCTACTGTAATTTTATAGACAATCCTCTTACTGATCTTATACATAAATTTGACTTGCAAGTATTTAGCATCTGCTTAGTTCTGCAGATTCTTTCCTGTAACTGCATTGTTACCGTTTTGCTCCTAAAACACTAGACTTTATTTTTTTATTATTCTTTTAGTATTTGGGAAATCCACCTTTGGTTTTCAGCTCTGCCTGAATCCTTCTGGGCTCTGGATCAGATTCAAGCAGGTCTTGACCAAAATCTGCTCCCCGGTCTCTTCTCCACGTTCCCAATGTTGGTGCAGACTGGACTTGGGTGTGAATACAGCTTTGTCTTCACCTCTCCCCACAAGTGTTGGATTGGGTTGAGGTCTGGGGACTGTGGAGGCCGATCCAGCGACTCTACCTCATTGTCATTGACCCCTTCCTTCTCCAACCTTGACGTCTGCTTCAGGTCGTTGTCCTGCTGGACACTATGTCATTCTCTTCATCCCCATAGTCCTCGAGTGGATGAAGGAACTCATCTTGTAGGACACTCACATAGAGCTCAGCATCTAGGACACTTTTCTAAATAACCCAGCCCATTGAAGACATAGGGGAATCCTGTGCAGCACCATTTCATTGCACTAACCACTAAGCCACCATGCAGCACTGTGCTAACCACCGAGCCAACATGCTGCACTGTGCTAACCACTGAGCCAACATGCTGCACTGTGCTGACCCCTAAGCCACCATGCTGCACTGTGCTAACCACCGAGTCACTATGCAGCACTGTGCTAACCACCGAGCCAACATGCTGCACTGGGCTAACCACTGAGCCATCATGCTGCACTGTGCTCTGCCACCATGCGCACTTGTAACCCTGCCACATGCTGCACTGTGCTATAACCACTGAGCCTCAACCATGCTCACAGTGCACTGTGCTAACCACTGAGCCAACATGCTGCACTGTGCTGATCCCCCTTAAGCCACCATGCTGCACTGCGCTAACCACCGAGCCACATCTATTGTCAGCACTGTGCTAACCGCCGAGCCAACATGCTGCACTGTGCGAACCACCGAGCCAACATGCTGCACTGTGCTAACCACCGATCCAACATGCTGCACTGTGCTGACCCCTAAGCCACCATGCTGCACTGTGCTAACCACCGATGCGCACGATGCTGCACCTGTGCTAACCACCGATCCAACACGCTGCACTGTGCTGACCCCTAAGCCACCATGCTGCACTGTGCTAACCACCGAGCCACCATGCAGCACTGTGCTAACCACCGAGCCAACATGCTGCACTGTGCTGACCCCTAAGCCACCATGCTGCACCGTGCTAATCACCGAGCCAACATGCTGCACTGTGCTGACTCCTAAGCCACCATGCTGCACTGTGCTAATCACCGAGCCAACATGCTGCACTGTGCTGACCCCTAAGCCACCATGCTGCACTGTGCTAATCACCGAGCCAACATGCTGCACTGTGCTGACCCCTAAGCCACCATGCTGCACTGTGCTAACCACTGAGCCACCATGCTGCACTGTGCTAACTCCTAAGCCACCATGCTGCACTGTGCTAACCACTGAGACACCAAGCTCCACTGTGCTAACTCCTTAGACACCATCCTCCGCTGTGCTAACCACCGAGCCAACATGCTGCACTGTGCTGACTCCTAAGCCACCATGCTGCACTGTGCTAACCACTGAGCCAACATGTTGCACTAATACTTATATATAAAGAACCACGGTCTCCACTGGGGTTTCAATAAACATTAAACACCTTTATTTCTCCATCTTAAAAAAGCGGTACATGTGTATCAAAAGTGCAGACGCATTTCAGAAAGTCCTTAGTCCATAGTATCTTGATTATATATCTGGATTATTGTTGAGCAGTTGGAGGCTCTTGATGGAAACCAGGTATCTCATGTCGGCAGTAGGGTTTGATCCCAGCAATGGAATAAGTGTTCTTTATCTTATTTTTTGGACGGAACATGCTGCATTGTGCTAATCATTGAGCTGCTGTACTGCACTGCCATAACCACTGAGCCATCGTGATATACTATGCTAACACTGAACCACCATTCTGCACTATGCTAACCACCGAGCTACCATGCTACATTGTGCTAGCACTGAACCACCATTCTGCTCTCTGCTACCACTAAACTTCCGTGTTGCTCCATGCTGACCATTGAGCCACCTTGCTGCACCCTGCTGACCACTGAACCACTGGCCAGTGAGTTGGGAACAGGGTGCACATTCCAGGTGTCTAGGCCACCAGGGTACAGTATGTGGCACCCCTTTCCTAATAGGACGTATCCCTTAAGTCAGTCTTCAGTCACTTTGTTTTTGTGTCTAAATTTCTGAACTCATTCTCCAAATTGATTTTGTCAGAGGTGATAAGTGAAAGCTGCCGGATCTGTGTTGCTCTGTATACCTTGTGCAGACATTGTGTCTCTTCCCGGGTCCGTCCTGCGGAGCTCTCTTCTCTGCGGCCCATTGTGTTAATATTAATCCACATTAATAAAACCCTGCATCAGCTCCTGTGAATTCCACACAATAACGGAAGGCGTTCTCCTAACCGCATGTTATTCCCCTATAGGGAGGAGACGAGGGATCTTGTGTAACAGGGTGTAATTTATAGATAATGTATACTGCACTTACCAAGATTCAGCAGTAACAACCGTCCTATATCCAACAATGGAAGGTTGTCACAGCCGCGCCGACTGCAGGGTGAGATAATCCAGAAGACCCGACCCCTGCAACTCAGGAATGGAGAAGATATGTATCCAATGCAAGGGAGCCAATAGGGCAATATGGCCAATACTCCTGTCAGGGGCCCTAATCAAAAAGGGGCCCATTGACATGTTAAAAAATAGGAGCTAGTAATGGGTAGTAGCCCCATTTGATTTGGCTGCATGGGGCCCTGAAACGGTTAATAGATGACTGACGGCCGCCCTGATCCAATGTGACGAGATGAGAAATTTTGAATTTACAAACATCATTGATTTCCATGTTTAATCTGACAATAGTGTTATACCACCCAAATCAGCAAAGTCCTGTGATAAATGCACTACCTTCTATTGTATCCCCTCACATGTACATCATACATGCCCAAAAAAATAAACCAGTCATTTCAAGGCACAGCCTTTCCATAGATGCTGCACTGTGTTAACCACCGAGCCACCATGATGCACTGTGCTAAAAACTAAGACACTATAATGCACTGCACTAACTACTGAGTCACTATGTTGCACTGCACTAACCACTTAGTCACCATATTGCACTATGCTGCATTGTGCTAACCACTGAGCCCCCATTCTGCACTGCACTAACCACTGAGCCATCATGCTGCACTGTGCTAAGACTAGCCACTGTGTGCATACGTATCACTGGCCACTCTGCGCACTGTAGTAACTATTTAGCCACTATGCTACATGACTAACCACTGAGCCCCCATTCTGCACTGTGCTAAAAACTAAGACACTATAATGCACTTCACTAACTACTGAGCCACTATGTTGCACTATACTAACCACTTAGTCACCATACTGCACTGCACTAACCACTGAGCCATCATGCTGCACTGTGCTAAGCACTGAGCCACTGTGCTGCATAGCTAATCACTGAGCCACTCTGCTGCACTGTAGTAACTACTGAGCCACTCTGCTGCACTGTACTAACCACTGAGCCATCATCCTGCACTGTGCTAACCACTGAGCCACCGTGCTGCACTGCACTAACCACTGAGCCACCATACTGCACTGTACTAACCACTGAGCCACCATACTGCACTGTACTAACCACTAAGTCACCGTACTGCACTGTACTAACCACTAAGTCACTGTGCTGCACTGTGATAACCACTGAGCCACCATTCTGAACTGCACTACCCACTGAGCTATCATACTGCACTGTGTGAGATAGGCTGACTGCACACATATCCCATGCTGCTTTCAGCAGTAAAAGGGGCAATTTATAAGGCCATGTTTGCACAGCGTATGTCGGCGCGAATTGTATGCGCGGGGAGATAAGTTACGTCAATTGTTCGTGGTGATTACGCGCTTTGGGAATATGCGCTGATCAGCGCGACTCCCAAAGCACACACTGTATTGTGGCACGAACTGTACCCGCCGCAATTATGCCGTGTGAACATACCCTAATAGTTGCAAAAATGGATGATTATCGGTTTTCCGGCGCAGGATGGAGCACTCATATATCCTCAGAGGTCCAAACTCCCCAGACACGTAGGTGTTCTTGGCAGGAGAATCTGCTGTTACATGCATCCCTGCAGCCGCACTGCATTGTATTCCATGGCCGTTAGTGGGCCACTTCTTTTAATGGATGCATCAGGTGTTTTCTCCATCCTGACTAATGGAAGAGAGGGCGCTGAATAGCAGATCTGCTGTCTCAATGAGTCCTAATAGGCATTGTGCAAAGTAGATAATGCATGTGAAGGCTGAAGTACTGATGCAGAGGAGTGAAAGCTACATGATCATGTGTAAATATATGTCAGCACCTCTCCAGTATAAGTGCTCGTACTCTAGAGTGGAGACATCAGATGCAAAGCTCCAGGTCATCCAAGCTCAAATCAAAACCTCCCATTGTTGAAATGTGCAGACTATAAATGTTATCCCTCCTTGGGTGCAACTTTGAGATCATACTGCACAATGCCAAGTGGCAGCTGTAGTGATGTAAAGCACAAAACATCTGGACTCTGAAATGATGAGTCACACCGTACTTTCTGCAATTCTGATGGTTAAATGTGGGTTTGGCTGGTTTTAGCAAAATGTTTCCTACACAGATGTGTTTTGCGCCAGCTGTAATTCTGTTTCCCATGGTTCGGACTTGACTTTTTGGTCCCAGTAACGGGAAATATTACAGTCAAGACTCAGAATTGAGGATTTACAATTGTAGGGCAAAAGTTTGGGCACATTTGCTTCTGCATGACTGTCCTCCCATTTACAAGGTGACTTTCAACAGATGTTGTTATTTGCCAACTTTTTCGTTGAAGATCTTGACTTGACCATGGACCCACACATATCTATGGGATCAGCTGGAGTGTCCACCGCAAGGCTGGGTTCACACTACATTGTTGCCTACTTTGCAGTGTCCATTGGGGTATCGGGAATAAGGTCTTGTGACAGATAATAAGTCATGCCTGTGGCGGCCCCATAGAGGTGAACAGAGCAAGTATAATCCAAAAACCGAAATTTCTATCCCTAAAGTTAACCCTAATGCCTTTCCCTTAAAAAGTCCCTAATATAGAAATCCGCTCTAGGACCCGTGGACTCCGGGGAAGGCCCCAGCAGAGACTAAACAAACACCAAAATTAATATAATAAAGAACTAAAAAACTCGAGAATGTGGCCGAATGGAACTAAGACAAGAAACAATAAGATACTACAGCCGGACAAAACTGAAGTAACCAATAGATTTCAAGAAACAGCAATATGACACATAAAGACTAGACAGGACCAAAGCTTCTATACTCTGCACCAGACTGCCATTTTCAGCTGTGCTTTATAGAGGCCGTAAGTATACTAATGAGATCAGGTGTATGGCCAGGTCAGTTGACAAGCAAGAATCCTGTACAGTTGTCATGCAACCGCTCCAAACACACAACAGAAGACAGACTTAATACAGACTCCTGCTGGCCTAACAAGCAGGAGAGAACAAAATGGCAGGATGATTCCTACCATTTGTAACATTGTGTAGCAGAGTAACCTTGAATCCAATGTTCTATATCCTAGTGCAAAGCTTTCCCAGTGGAGTTGAAGCTGTTGCAGCAATAAAGTGAAGACCAACTCAAGAACTGTGAGGAGCACATGTGGATCTGATATAGACACGTCCGCAGACCTTTGCGGTAACACTGATTGCATGTTGTTTTACTTTACACCAAGACACGCTCATGAAACCATCTGGAGCCAGCAGAGCAGTACTATGCACACATTTTGACACAATGGCTGCTCTAAGACTAGTAGACCCAAATGTTGTATCACCACGATGAGGTCATGGTGCGGTTTGTCCTCAATTTATAACACATTTTACTAAAACATTTCTTTGCAAACTTTCTCTCTATCAAATTTTACATTTTAACCTGAGCTAGAAAAAATAGCAGCTTAAAGTGGTTGTCTCATCTCACTGTTTCATAGAGTCAGCAGCATTCTTTCATTCATGCATCCGGACACTTCCTGGTTAAGCTGTCTAATTATCATATTAGCTCTGTGTATTCATACTTCTGCTAATTAGTCAAGCTTAGATAAAAAATTAAGGTGAAGAGATACTTCAGAGCTAAAGTAAACAGTAGTAAATAGTGTCTTTTGTCTGAAAGGACAGATAACACACAAGCTCTCAGGCACCCATCAGTTCGGTGCCACAACCTGTTTGATGACCTCACTCCCTGCTATCAGATAAGACAAACAGCAGAGGGAGAACAAGCAAACAGGTCGATCACTAGAGAAACCAGAAAGCCTTCAGAAGGTGATAAAATCATTTGTAGCTCCTCAACAAAAAACAAAAAAAATGAACAAAGCAATATATTTGGAAAACTTCTTCATTTACTGTTACCTACATGTTGAAAGCTAATCTTTGTAGTGAAACAACCCCTTTAAGTCCTATTTTCATACGAGCCATCATGGTGTCTATTGCACTGGCCAGTACATCATCCTCATTGTTTCCTGGGTCTCCTGTTGCAAGTATTCATAGAAGTGTTGGCCATGTAGGCATAAAGTCTTCTTCACTAATGTTCTCTTTCGTATTCTGATCAAAGTTAAATTCTATATCTAATATTGGATACTTATTAATCGTCTATAAGAATAAAACATTGGAGGATAAACGATTAGGCATTTTCTGGAGGTTTTGTTGTGATAGAGGATTATCTAGTCTACGAGAATTATTCACATAGATAAATTGTTGGATATTTTTTGTATATATCTGGTAGCTTTAGGTTCCGGGTGGGGTCGCCCTTATCGGGCGGTTACCCTACTTTTTGATAGGTAGGCTCATATTAGTTAATATTATTGTTAATGTTCTAGATTGTGGTTTTATGATAGACTTATTAAAGGTTAAGTTTTATTATTAAAGGGGTTGTCTCACTACAAGGATTGCTTTTTATGTTAAAGATCTTGCAAAAACAAGTTACTTTCCAATATATGTCCATTAACAGTGTCCTACCTATTCTGAGAAATCCCCTCTTGTATGGGCTGCATCAGCTTCTCAGGTCATTATAGCTACAGACCTGTTTACTCTCTCCTGATAGGCTGCCAGCACTGGTTGCTATAGCTACAGACCTGGCTTCTACTGCAGCCTAGTGGAAGCCAGTAAACACGCCCCTGAATTCAAAATGAAACCAAGAAAACAGGACTGAGGTGAGATGAATCAGTGTAGTGAGACAACCCCTTTAAGTAGATAACCCCCCTTTTGTGTACTTTGTCTAATTTTGGAGTTGTCACCAAAATATTTGAAGTTAGCCAAAACCCAGATTTGTTAGGCAAAAAGTAGTGACCAAAGTTAAATTCCACATGAACACGGGCACTTCCATTTGGGTCAGCCAAAAACAAATTCTGCTGTTTAGCATGAAAAATTATCTGTAACTATAACTGGGATTTGGGTTTTTAGCAGTGGTGTAACTTAAAGCTCTTGGGCCCTGATGCCAAGAATGAAATAGGGCCCCTCAGTTACCATGTGTCTTTATAATACTGGTATTTTATGTGGCAGAAGGGCTTTTGGGCCCCCTTGGACTGCTGGGCCCGGTAGTGGCTGCTACCTCTGCACCCCATGTAACTACACCTCTGGTGTTTAGTCCTTTTTAGGGTTTACTTACCTATCTGTTATGCTTCCGGGTCTAAAAACACTGCTGCCTCTATGTCACTTCTCCTCTGCCAACACTTCCGGTCCCATAGCACAGAAGGTCGCAAGTGATGTCAGAGTAACAGTATCCATGGACGGAGAAGAGTCCGAGAGAAAACAGCCTAAAACCCCTAACCAAACTTAGGGTTAGGGCTACAGTTAGGGTGAGGGCTAGGGCTAGGGACAGAGCAAATGCTGTAAATTTGGATTTGTTCGGTCCCAAATCCAATTTTTTCTTCGACGTTTGGTCGAACCAGCGTCAAACCGAACAGAGACAGAATTGCACAAAATTCTCCTCCTCCCATAGTTGATAGAGAGACGGATAAGACAGCAAAAGAGCGAGGCAGATACATGACTACATCTTCCCTTTATAGTGGCTGGAGAGGAGCACCAAACTATCCGTTCTATCAGAGCTACTGGAGGCTCCTTAGGTCTCCAAGATGGTGGAGGGCGGCCCATGTGTCCTCCTTATAATACAGGCCGGGCACTGGTATAGCTGTCAGTGCTGATTGGTATTGGTGTGTAATATCTATGAGAACTTCAGAAACGTAATCTGTCATCCAGATACCTAACCGCTGGGCTATGGCTTCTTATTTGTCCTTATTGCTTCTTGGACCTTCAGTGATAATATCAGCAATAATTGATGTGCACATAGCTGCGCTCTGGAGGCCGATAAGAAGAATATTAGTATAAGAAACCCTAAAAATAAACCTGATCTTGTGTCCAAGTACAGAAAATATTATTAGGTCCATGTATTCTGTAATAGACTGAGCCCTGCCAACAATACTGCTCACGTCTCTGGAGCCTCCCAATCGTCTTGAGATAGGACTGTTACCATAGGCCAACATAACAGAACATTACACAGCTCAGCGCCTTGTTCATCTGCTGAAAGTATCAGCACTATACATTATGTACATAATGACAGTATGGGACTGTGGAGAGAAAAAGATTTGGATTAGATAGATATGAGATCGATAGATAGATAGATAGATAGATAGATAGATAGATAGATAGATAGATAGATAGATAGATATGAGATAGATAGATAGATAGATAGATAGATATGAGATAGATAGATATGGGATAGATAGATAGATAGATAGATAGATAGATAGATAGATATGGGATAGATATGAGATAGATAGATAGATAGATAGATATGAGATAGATAGATAGATAGATAGATAGATATGAGATAGATAGATATGAGATAGATAGATAGATATATTGATATGGAATAGATAGATATGAGATATATAGATATATAGATAGATAGATAGATAGATAGATATATATGAGATAGATAGATAGATAGATATTAGATAGATAGATAGATAGATAGATATGAGATAGTAGATAGATAGATAGATATGAGATAGATAGATAGATAGATAGATAGATAGATATTAGATAGATAGATAGATAGATAGATATGAGATAGTAGATAGATAGATAGATAGATATATAGATAATATAGGAGTATGATAGATAGATAGATAGATAGATAGATAGATAGATAGATAGACATATAGGAGATAGATAGATAGATAGATAGATAGATAGGAGATAGATAGATATGAGGTAGATAGGAGATAGATATGAGATAGAAAGATAGATAGATAGATATGAGATAGATAGATAGATAGTAGATAGATATTAGATAGATAGATAGATAGATAGATAGATAGATAGATAGATAGATAGATAGATAGATATGATAGATAGATAGATAGATAGATATGAGGTAGATAGGAGATAGATATGAGGTAGATAGACATGATATAGATAGATATGAGAGAGATAGATCAATTGATAGATAAATATGGGATAAATAGACATAAAATTAGTTAAATATTCTACTAAAATGGACAAAATGTTAAAGTAATTTTATAATGACCTTGATACCTAATTAAGTCCTGTGATCACAGCAGCCTCTGCACTGGTGGCCCCCTGTAATGGTGACTACAAAATCTTAAAATGTGTTGTCCAAAAACAGCCATAAAGCATGTCCTATATAACTTAACCTTACAGCATTGGAGATGGTCATATTGCAGAAAGATAACAAAAACCAAACAGCAGAGTAGTCCTCAAATGAAGAGAAAACATACAAGGCTAGTAACTCACTCAACATATTACCAACACTGGCAAAACTTTATCTACTACTTTGTAAAACTTTATAATGTCATTTCAAAAGGTTATTAGTTACCAAATACCGTCTGCTTTTGTTACCCTGCCTTAGAGGGGCTTGTAGTGCCAACAACGGTTATATTCAATCAGAGGGTTTGAAAGTAATCTCCAAAAGCTGAGACACTTACAGATATAGTTTGCATCGAATTTCATGTGCCATTTCCAATACTGGTGTCTTGTGTTGTGTCAAAGGGGCCCTGTAGTAGCTGCTACCGCTGCACCTGCTGTGGCTACACCATCCTCATCTTTTCAGTTTGCCATTGAAAGGAATGAAGTATTTTAGCCTGTGAATTTTTTTCTCTCACTCTTAGAGCCAAATTTTCTTCCCTAAGTTGTTCCACGTATCCAGGTTACTGTTATGGATGCTAATTCCAGCTTCTCCTCACCTGTATAGGTCGACAAAGTAACCTGAACATCTTCTCCCATTGACTTTAATGGGAATCGGTGATTGATCGAGATTGAAAATCGACATGACTTTCTTTAAAATCTTTAATCGACTCGATCTAGCTTTTTTTCAGTGATCGTTCATCACTTGTCCTCTGGTCTTCACTCTTCCTCCTCCACTGGGCATAACACAGCGTATTGCTTGTGCCTGGAGTGGCCTTCAGAGCTATCATAGACATGCATTAGCTATGAACATCCATTCACATTTTTTCACTGCCACCAAGCGTTCTGCGGTCCATGCTCTAGAGCGCGGTCACACTCGTGTCTGCCTGCACTGAAGCTGCTGCTACTTACCTCTCCCCGCTCCTGCTCCGCTGTGTCCTCCAGCTGCTGGCCAGCGCTCTGTATCCACTACCTAGAGCACACGCATGCCGGCTCTCTGAGATTTAAAGGGCCAGTGCACCGCTAATTGGATAATCGCCGGACGCTGACCCTTTATAACCTCACTTACCCCATCTGTCTCTCTGCCAGTTTTGGTGTGCGTTAGTGTGAAGGTAGATTGGTTACTTAATGTTCTTCTGTATTCTGACCCATTGCTTACAGTAGACTTTGATCTCGTTTGCCTGCCACCTGCCCTGACCTTATTGCCCGTACGCCTCTGCCTGACCCATTTGTACCACGGAGCACTTTGGCTTTCACCACGATTGGTCACATCAAAGGTAGCGACCTGGGAGTCCCCCGGCAGCAAAGCCCAACCACATGGCAGACGCTGGTGAAGAACCAGGGGGCTCTTTGCCGTGGCTCATACCCTCTTCTCACGGTGACCCAGAGCCTCCACTTCCCGTCACTCGGGACATTTATATAATGTAGAGGTGACATTTTCATGGTTGCACTTCTGTGATACGTTCCACAACTCACCTCTTCTCTTCCTCTTACACCCAAAAAGCCACGGAAACTTTTTGTTACAAAGGAAACACGTTCCAAACATTTCACGTCTTTTCAGCAGAGCTGGTTTCCTTATTTATCACTGATTTGAGTTGTGACACTTTCTTTTCTGTTTTAACCCAAAGTAAAAGCAAAAATGATACAAAGTTTTACAAAAGTTTTAAGAGTTCTTTGGGACATCATGTTTGGGGAAATCCAACATTACTCATTGAAGTGTTTTGTACCCTTTAGAGATAACATTGAAGATTACATAGGACTAATCCATATGGGGCTGCATTGAGGAAACTTGTCCCATTTAAAGGGATGTTTCATGAGTTAAAAAAGCTTGTTCATTCGTTGGGGGCATGATAAAAAATAGAGGATACACTGTGTCACCTACAGAGCCATTCCCTCCCGCTTTCCTGCAGGCCCACATCACCATGATTCTGAAGCCCGGGAAGGATCCCTTGGCCTGTCCCAGCTATAGACCCATATCTCTGCTAAACGTAGATACTAAATTATACGCGAAATTGCTTGCGATCAGATTAAACTCTATCCTGCCGGACTTGATAAACACTAATCAGGTAGGGTTCGTGGTGGGAAGAGAGGCACGAGACAACACTTTGAAGTCGTTCTCCCTTATCCACCACGTGCAGAAATCACGCACCCCCGCAATGCTACTTTCGCTCGACGCGGAAAAAGCGTTCGACAGGGTAGATTGGCACTTTATGAGATCGGCCCTGTCGCACGCTGGCCTGGGCTCGGGAATGCTTCAAAAAATATTTGCTCTATACAACTCGCCAATGGCACAGATTAAAATCAATGGAGCCCTCTCTGCCCCGTTCTGCATTAATAATGGCACGAGGCAGGGATGTCCCCTCTCCCCACTCCTTTATGTTGTTTCTATGGAGTACCTTTTGCAGTCCATCAGGGGGGCAGGGGAGGTTAAGGGTATCAAAGTGGGAACTGAGTACCATAAATGTGCAGCATTCCCGGATGATCTGCTATTATATATCACTGAACCTGAGGCTTCGCTGTGCCCGCTGATGGATCTACCTAAATCTCTATGGAAAGCTTTAGCAATTTTAAGGTGAATTATTCCAAAAGCATGGCGCTAAACGTTACCTTACACCCCCAGGTAGTGAGCCTCTTTGGAAACCAGTATCCCTTTTGCTGGGTGGGTGAATCTTTCACTTATTTAGGGGTTCAGATTGCAAGCAATTATAAGCGAACCTATGACTTAAATTTTGCATGTTTGCTGACACGTATTAAAGGAGACTTGGCTAGATGGGAGAAGAGAGACTTTTCGTGGATAGGAAGGATAAACATTATTAAAATGAACATCCTGCCGCGCCTTCTGTACTTATTCCAGACCATCCCGATTAGATTACCCAACTCATTTTTTCAGGACCTGAATGGGTGCATACGGCGCTTTGTGTGGGATAACAAGAGACCGAGAGTTGCAAGGGATGTCCTGATAAGGAAAAAAGAAAAAGGGGGCTTAGCGCTACCAGACCTTAAATTATATTATCAGGCGGCTAATGCCACTAGAATAGTCGACTGGTTCTATGCCACCCCCTCTAAAAAGTGGGTTCAGATTGAGGAGCGGATAGGCGGGAGGATGCTTTCCACCCTACCTTGGCTGAGTCACCTCATGCCAGGTATTAAATTATCAGAGATGCCTCTAATTGCTCAGATTACGCTATCTGTGTTCCGCCTCACGGGAAGACAATATGGGCTGTATTCCCCAGGGGGCCCACTGATACCAATCGGGGGGATCCCGGGGATTCATATTTCCTCAAATTGCCTGCTATATGGCGATGAAGACAAGCAGAAGCGGCTGCGCATCAACGACGTTGTGACCCGCTCCTCATTTAAGTCATACGATGAATGCGTGCCGACACCCAATCGATCCCCAAATACTTGGTTGCAATTCCTACAGCTACAACATTACTTTGTCACTAACAAGGTTAGGCTGGAGCTAACTCGCAGTCTAACCTGCTTTGAGCAGTTATGCACTCAGGGTAAGCAGCCAATGCACTTGATCTCCACTCTGTACAACATGATGATTGAGAGTCAGTCTAATAGTCGCCCACTATTCCAACTCACCTGGGAACAGGAACTAAACTGCTCTATTACCGAGGAAGACTGGTTAAAAGCTAGCTTATTGTCTAACAAGGCCTCAGTCTCTTATAGGATACAAGAACTTAATTATAAAGTTCTATCCCGTTGGTACAGGGTACCGAAATTGCTTCATGCAATCAACCCGGGAGTGCCGGACTCCTGTTGGAGGTGTGGAAGGGAGACGGGAACGATGACCCACATCTGGTGGAGCTGTGAGGCCATTCAGCCATTCTGAGAAAGAGTGCTTGACCTGATTCAGACTATCACGGGTGTATCTCTGCAGAATTCTCCTGCGGTTGTTTTGCTTTACATCCTACCTCTAAGCCTGAGATCCTTGAAAGGAAACTTGTTAATATTTCTGCTCGCAGCAGCTAAATCGCTGATTCCCAGAAAGTGGCGCTCGACACAGGTCCCCACGATGGCTGACTGGTTTAAAGAGATTCTATATCTCCAGCGCATGGAGGAAATAAGGGCGGGTGTGGAGCAGACGTTAGATCGGTATGTGAAGAGCTGGGAGGATTGGGTGGTATTCACGGGGTCTGATGCGTTTAAGAGGACGGTTACGGGTCTTTGGGCTCCCTTGGAACTAGCTCCGTGATTTGGCATACGCCTTTTTATCTTAAACTGGGACCGGCTCTCACTGGGATTGACTATATTACCTCACTATACGGCGGATGCAGCTTCACCCGGCTGATGCATTTGTCTCCTGGTAATACCTGATGTATTTAATACCTCCTGTTGACTTACTTTCTTTTGTCTGTTTTCATGGTTTTTTTGATAAAATAGATATACCAACAGTATTCAACATCAATACTTCTTTTGTTATGCTATGATTGTTTCACAAGACTTCAAACTCATTAGCTATATTTCTGATCGTAGCTAGCTGTGATTCCTGATAGACATACCAATGTATCTTTAAACCTTCAAGCTTACTTGACATGTGATGTCTCTTGATTATTGATACTCCTTATTGATACTTGTTTTTCTCTCAGTAGAATGTATACTCTCAATTGGCTTGATACTGTTGTTTCTTATGTGCATTGTTTTGATAAAGCTCTTTTGAAAAAGAAAAAAAAAAAAATAGAGGATACAAATCATACTCACCTCCCGGATGCTCTTGCACAGTCCCGGCGCCCGTCTCTGCTGTAGCTGTGAACGTTCATTGGCCATGTGACAGATTCAGCGAATCACAGGCCACAACATCCCCTTTAAAGGAGTATTCTCCCCCTCACTGATTAACTTTTAACTACCAGATTATTACCAAGTACATCGCTGTTCTGATTTTGCTTCCTTTCCGGATTAGGGCAGTTCTTATCTCCTGTTTGTTTACAGAAGCTCCCTAGGTTACTGACCACCTAGCATTGGCTGGGAAGATGACATCACTTCCTGCTGTGTCTTATCAGCAGCAAAGGAGCTTGTTGGTCTTTCTTACTGACAAATTTTAGCCCTGTAGAGCTGTGTAGCCTTGTGCACTACTGTCAAAACCCCTCAGTTACTAATGTCCTTCTAACAGGCTTAACTAAGAATAGCAGAGCTAATATGTCAGTTACTGCTGTAGGACCGCCCATAGGAAATGGGAGCCTAAAGCTATGAAACCACCCACAGCCTGAACAGGAAGAGGGAGCCTGAAGCTATGAAATGGATATAGTCTGAACAGGAAGGGGGAGCCTGAAGCTATGAAACTGGCCACAGCCTGAATAGGAAGTTCTAGACCCACCCACAGCTTGACCAGAAGCAGGATAGTTAAGCTGTGGAACAACCCACTTCCAGCCTGAGCAGAAATTGGAAGCCTGAAGCTGTAGAACCACCCACAGCGTGAACAGGAAATATGAGCCTGAAGCTGTAGAACCGCCCACAACCTGAACAGGAAGTGGAGCCTGAAGCTGTAGAGCCGCCCACAGCCTGAAAAGGAAGTGGGAGCCTGAAGCTGTATAACCGCCATCAGCCTGCACAGCAATCCGGAGCCTTAAGCTTTAGAACCGCCCACAGCCTGAACAGGAAGTGGAGCCTGAAGCTTTAGATCCGCCCACAGCCTGAACAGGAAGTGGGAGCCTGAAGCTGTAGAGACGCCCACAGCCGGAAAAGGAAGTGGGAGCCTGAAGCTGTAGAGACGCCCACAGCCTGAAAAGGAGGGGGGAGCCTGAAGCGGTAGAACCGCCCACAGCCTGAACAGGAAGTGAGAGCCTGAAGCTGTAGAACCAACCACAGCCTGAGCAGGAAGTGGGAGCCTGAAGCTGTAGAACCAACCACAGCCAAAACAGGAAGTAGGAGCCTGAAGTGGTAGTGCTGCCAACAGCCTGAGCAGGAAGTGGGAGCCTGAAGCTGTAGAACCGCCCACAGCCTGAACAGCAAGTGGGCTATGAGGAGCAGGATCTCTGAAGCAGCTCGATCTGAAACCCCCTTTAAGTTCCAATGTGCTGAACAGTAGGGGCTTAGCTGTTGGACAACAAGCAATGAAACATTAATGGTCAAGTCTAAGGTTAGGTCATCGAAGTTTCCTCCCCTCCCTCCTTCACTCATATCATATCACACAACATATTTATATTTCACTCTGATACATGGTAAAATAAATGACCCCCATAACATAGCAGCAGGGGCTCGGCACTTGGTTTATTGCATGTCAACTTACCGATAACCTAAGATGTATCATTCTGTATAGTAAAAACAACCGGAACCTCATTGTATCAGGGTATGAGAACTGTCAATGGGTCATTCATAGGAAAAATAAGTGTTTACCAATTACAATAAGTAATGGAAGCATCAGTTATATACTGTATTCTCACTTGCTAAAATACAATGGAGCCCATTTCACCCCCATTTATATGGCACCAGGTGACTGAGGGTTGGCTCCCCCTGTAATTCGGATCGGCTCATCATAGATCATAGAGGGCCATAGCCTTGAGGTTAAGTGATTGCTTAAAGGGGTTGTCTCACTACATGGATTCATCTTACCTTAGTCCTGTTTCTTGGTTTCATTTTGAATTCAGGGGCGTATTTACTGGCTTCTACTAGGCTGCAGTAGAAGCCAGGTCTGTAGCTATAGCAACCAGTGCTGGCAGCCTGTCATGAGAGATTGAACAGGTCTGTAGCTATAGCAACCAGTGCTGGCAGCCTATCGGGAGAGATTGAACAGGTCTGTAACTATAGCGACCAGTGCTGGCAGCCTATCAGGAGAGATCACACAGGTCTGTAGATATAGCGACCAGTGCTGGCAGCCTATCAGGATGGATCAAACAGGTCTGTAGCTATAGCGACCAGTGCTGGCAGCCTATCAGGATGGATCAAACAGGTCTGTAGCTATAGCGACCAGTGCTGGCAGCCTATCAGGAGAGATTGAACGGGTCTGTAGCTATAGTGACCAGTGCTGGCAGCCTATCAGGATAGATCAAACAGGTCTGTATATATAGCAACCAGTGCTTGCAGCCTATCAGGATAGATATAACAGGTCTGTAGCTATAGCGACCAGTGCTGGCAGCCTTATCAGGATAGATCAAACAGGTCTGTAGCTATAGTAACCGGAGGAGCTGATGCAGCCCTTACAAGAGCCCTTATCAGCTCTGAGCGCACACAGGTTTCTCTGGTTATAGACCTGCTCACTGATTCTCCCTCTGGTTTTGTTTGAGAACAGGGAGTGATGTTACCATAGGCTGGCACACAGGACACCGACAGCTTAAAGGGGTTGTCTCACTACACTGATTAATCTTACCTCAATCTTGTTTTCTTGGTTTCATTTTGAATTCAGGGGCGTGTTTACTGGCTTCTACTAGGCTGCAGTAGAAGCCAGGTCTGTAGCTATAGCAACCAGTGCTGGCAGCCTATCAGGAGAGATTGAACAGGTCTGTAGCTATAGCGACCAGTGCTGGTAGCCTATTATGAGAGATTGAACAAGTCTGTAGCTATAGCAACCAGTGATGGTAGCCTATCAGGAGAGATCAAACAGGTCTGTAGATATAGAAACCAGTCCTGGTAGCCTATCAGGAGAGATCAAACAGGTCTGTAGCTATAGCAACCAGTGCTGGCAGCCTATCAGTAGAGATCAAACAGGTCTGTAGCTATAGCAACCAGCGCTGGCAGCCTATCAGGAGAGATTGAACAGGTCTGTAGCTATAGTGACCTGAGGAGCTGATGCAGCCCATACAAGAGGTTATATCTAGAAATAGGTAGCACACTGTTAAGCTATGTTCACACGGCTTAAAATGGGACGTATTTCGGTCCGTAATTACACGCCGGAGTGCGCAAATTACAGGCTGAAAATGGCCCAGTCATTACGGTAATCCACAGTTCTCATAGAGAACTATGAATTACGTCTCCTCTCCCTGCTCGGCGCATACACCGAGGGGGGAGATAATTGACATGTCATTTTCTAGCGGCGTATACGCGCCGCTAGCAATGATAGTCTATGGACCGGCGAAGTGCCGGCCCCCCGCTCACTCCCCTGCTCCCGCCCCCGGCCACACGGCGTAACTGCGGGGCGTAATTACGTCCCGCAGTTAAGCCGTGTGAACATAGCCTTAATGGGCATATATTGCAAAGTTTGCAAATATATTGTCAAATGCAATCCTTGTAGTGAGACAACCCCTTTAAGAACAGAGTGTGCTATCTCTAACAAACAAAGGAGACTAACTACTTTTGAGCCCTGAAGCCCTCTGCTTGTTAAATAAAATATCCTGCTCTCATGTTAGTGCAATTAGAAGATCTGGGAATATGTAGCTGATATGCTAATCACTGCTACAGAACCACCAACAGCCTCACCAGAGAAAGACAGGAAGCATGAATCTGAAGCTGCTTGTGACTCAGTCAAACAGCATGGTGAGACAACACCTTTAAGATTAAGAGGGCTGTCTAATGTATTTAAGAATTTGGCCAATAAAATTCCCATATTGCTCCCAGCGCTGCTGCCCGGGTCCTCCCTGCCAGACTTGACGTGGGTCTGCTGGCATAAAAATGTGTGGTGGACAAGAGCAACAGCACTGGAAGCAGGGGGAGAATACACTGATGATTATAACCATCTTTCAAAAAAATCAAAAACTCAAAAACCCCTTATAATATATGTTTCTTTTTTAACGAGCCATAATATGAGTTCTAGAATGTTTTATATTTCCATGGCAGGAAGCAAAGCTGAAGAGAGCAGATTCCACCCTTTAATTAGAATAATCCCACTCCTCAACCCACAAAGTGCTTGTTTCTTGTTGTTTTCTGGTACCAGAAGGATAAAAACCGTCTCTCTGGCGCCACCTAGTGAAAGCTGCTCTCTAGGTATATAGGTGGCGCTAGAGAGACAGTCTTCTTTCGTCTACAAGAGAGCTCATTTGCATATTTTTTTCCCAAGGAACATTGCCTGTAGGAGTCGATGCACTGCTGGATCTCCTCAACAAGAACCAGTTGTTCCTAGAGCTTTGTGTTGTCTACAAAAGCAAAATAAACTTTCAAAACAGCCGAACTCCATGGAAATCAGCTCCTTGCTGTCACTCCAAATATTGGTTTGAGAAGTAACTGTATGTAACTTTATTTAAATAAAATTTATTTAAATAAAATTTTATTTTGGCAAAATAAAAATTCTCCAAATATTGATATTTATCTTGAATTTTTTCCATTTCAGGTGAGATAGTTCCTTGAGATATATTCTCCATCATCATAAAGCGCGGCCAGACAGAACAAACTGGGAAAAATCTAGGACGTAAACCAGCCCCTGGTTTAGAAGGACGCCCCATAACTACCTGAAAACCAGATTTTGTAATATTTCAAGAAAATCCGGGCGACGTCAAACAGGGGGCCCCTCCATGCAGTTTTAAAGCGCTTTAAAAATGAATGTACTTTTTTGCGCCAAAAACCCGGCGTTTGGGGTCTTTTTTGCATAGTATAATTGACACCTAATCTAGGGCATAGATTGAGGCACATCCCCAAATCTAGGTAATACATTTTTAAAAGGCATGCATATTTGGGGAAAACAGGGGTTTTTCGAAGAAAATCGGCCCCCTTGAATTTTTTAAACCCTTTTCCCCACATTTCAGGCTTCAACATAAAGATATAACATTTTAATTTTTTTTGTAAATCAACAACAATGGGACACAATTGGAATGAACAAATTTTATTGTATTTAAATTTTGTAAAAAAAAACTGAAGAGTGGGGCGTAAAAAATTTATTGGGCCCCCTTATGTTAATATTTGTGGCGCCCCTTTTTTTGCTGCTTTTTCAGTGCAGGCTTGGGGATGTCTCATCGTTTTTGCACCCCAGAGACTGAAATTCTTGCCCTTTTCCCTTTTGGAGATGGAGTCAGTGAGGTTGGAGGGAGGCTTTTGTACACGGAAGTCATGAGGTTGGAGGAGGGTTTGTAAACAGCGGGGGAAAGCTCCGTAGGTGTTTGGAGGGCGTTTGTGAAGCGGGAGCTCAGTGAGTTGGGAGGAGAGGGTTGTGAGCAGCTGGATTCAGTGAGGTTGGAGGGAGAGCGTTTTTGCATTGAGCTCAGTGAGGTTGGATGGAGAGCTTTTGGACGTGGAGCTCAGTGAGGTTGGATGGAGGGGGTTTGTACACTGGACTCAGTGGGTTGGAGGGGAGGGTTTGTGAAAGTGGAGTATGAGGTTGGGGGGAGGCGTTTGTGAAAGCGGGTCAGTGGAGTTGGATGGAGACATTTGTTGAAATTTTGGAGCCCATGAGGTTGGATGGGGGGTTTTGAGCAGCGGGGAGTAGTGAGGGGGAAAATGGGGGAGAGCGTTGTGAACACGGAGCTCGTGGGTTGGGATGGAAGGTTTGTGGCACTGGAGCCAGGGGGTTTGGGAAAGGAAGCGTTTGTGACAGGGGGAGCTCAAGGAGTTGGGGAGGAGAAAGCGTTTTTGTTGAAGCTGGAGCCCCAGTGAGGTTGGATGGAAGGTTTGGGGCAGGGGAGCTCAGTGAGGTTGGGATGGGGGGGCGTTTGTGAAAACAGTTGGAGCCAGTGGGGGGGATGGAGAGTTTTGTGAGCACTGGAATCATGGGGTTGGGGGAGGGGTTTTTTGGAGCAGGGGAGCTCAGTGAGGTTGGATTGGAAGGTTTGTGACAGTGAAGTTCATGGGGTTGGTGGGGCGTTGTGAGCGTGGACTCATGGGGTTGGATGGAGAGCGTTTGGAAAACGGAGCTCAGGAGGTTGGATGGGGGGTTTTGTGAGAGCTGGAGCTGAGTGAGGTTTGGAGGGGGAAGCTTTGGAGCACTGAGCTCGTGGGGGGTGGTGGAAGACCCGGGTTTGTAACAGTTGGAGCTCAGTGGGGTTTGGATGGGAGCGTTTGTGAGCATTTGGGCCGTGAGGTTGGATGGAAAGCGTTTGTGACAGGGGAGCTCAGTGATTGGATGGAAGCGTTTGTAGCACTGGGCCAGTGGGGTTGGATGGGAGGCTTTTTGTGAACAGCGGGAGTCAGTGAGGGTTGGATGGAGAGCGTCGGTGAACACCCTGAACTCAGTGGTTGGATGGAGAGCGTTTGAGCACGGGGCCAGTGAGGTTGGATGGAGGCTTTTTTAACCTGGAGCTCATGGGGTTTGGGAGGAGACGTTTTTGTGAACATTGGAGCCAGTCAATTGGATGGAGACGTTTTGTGACACTGGATCATCGGGTTTGGGGGGAGAGGTTTGTAAACAGTGGGCCATTTTGAGGTTTGGAGGGAGAGCGTTTTGTGAACAGTGGGCTCATGAGGTTTGGATTTGGGAGCATTTGGTGACAAAGCTGGAGTCTGATTTGGGAAAATGGAGAGCATTTGTGGCGCCCTGGAGCTCATGAGGTTGGATTGGAGGGGGCTTTGTAACAGCAGTTTTTCAGCTCTTTCCACAATTCTCCTTTGATAGTATAGACTGTGATTTGGGCCCCTTCTAACACCTGGAGAAGTTTTTTTGGGAACCTCCATTGTGATTTTTCTTTGTTTGGGATATTGTTTTTGGGAAAAGAAAAATCCCTTTCCATCTGGGTCTTTTGGGGGGGCGACCCCCAAGTTTTTTTCCAGAAAGGTCCTGATTTGGCTCCCCCCCAACCCCCAAAAATTTTAACCACTTCCCTACCCTTGAAAAAACCCCAAAAACCCTGAGGCCCCCCCCATGTGTGACGTGGGGAGGGTGGGGTTTCCTTGGTTTCAAAAATGCTGCCCCCACCAGGGTGACAAGGGGGAGGGGTTTGTTCCGTGGTCTTCAGATGCCCCCCCACCATTTGTGACAGGGGGAAGGGGCTGTGTTCGGGGGGGAGATGTTTGCTTTTACGCCAAACATATGTTTCCCTTGTGGCCTTTGGGATTTTGGTTTATCTGAGCAAGTCCCCCCTTCCCAATTTTTGGGGTGTCCCCCGGGCGGCCCCTTTTTCCACATTTTGGGTGTTCCCGGGCGGCCCTTCTTCCAATGTTTGGTGTTCCCCCAGGGGCCCCTTCTTACATGTTGGTTCCCCCGGCGGCCCTTCCTTCCCAAGTTTGGGTTTTTTCCCAGGCGGCCCCTTTTCTTCCATGTTTGGGTTTCCCCAGGGGCCCCTTCTTCCAATGTTTGTGTTCCGGCGGCCCCTTCTAACATTTTGGGGTTTTTCCCAGGCGGCCCCTTCTTAATTTTGGTGTCCCCCAGGGGCCCCTTTTCTCCACATGTTGGGCTCCGGGCCCTCCCCCTTCCACATTTTTTGGGTTGTCTCCAGGCGGCCCCCTTTTCCACATGTTTGTGTCTCCCAGGGGGCCCCCCGTCTTCCACATTTTTGGTGTCCCCCGGGGGCCCCCCTTTTTCCACAGTTTGGTTCTCCAGGCGGCCCCCCCTTTTCCACATGTTTGGTGCCCCCCAGGGGCCCCTTCTTCCACATGTTTGGGGTTCCCAGGGGCCCCCTTCTTCCACATTTTTTTGTGTCCCCCGGGGGGCCCCTATTCCACTTTTTTGGGGTTTCCCCCGGGCCCCCCCTTTTTCCCACATTTTTTTGGGCCCCCAGGCGGCCCCTTTTTCCCAATTTTTTGGCTTTCCCAGGGGCCCCCCTTTTCCACATTTTTGGTGTCTCCCGGGCCCCCCCTTTTCCAAAAAGTTTGGTTCCCCAGGGGCCCCCTTTTTCCCACATTTTGGGTGTTCCCCCAGGGCCCCTTCTTCCACATTTTGGCTTTTCCCCAGGGCCCCTTCTTCCAATGTTTTGGCGTTCCCAGGGGGCCCCTTTTTCCACATTTTGGCGTTCCCCGGGGCCCCCTTCTTCCACAGTTTGGTTCTCCCGGGCGGCTTGTGGCAAATTTTAAAACCCAACTTTTTATGGATATTTTTGAGAAATGGTTCTTTCCCTCTTCATAAAGGGAAATTTTGTGAGTAAATGATTGTTGCCCTATGGATTTCCCCCACTTTGTAGATCTTTGCAGCCCACCCAAGGGATCAGGGGCCTCTTGGCTGACTCGATCGTTTTTCCCCCTTTTTTTAGATAAAATTTAGGGGACGGCGGGTCTTGGGGGTTTTTCAGTGGTTGATCCCCCTTTCCCTTTTCAATATGATCGTTGCACAGTGCCCTTGGGTTTTAAATTTTGGGGAAATTTTTTTTTAAAACCCAAAATCCGGCTTTAAAACTTTCCACAACTATCAGGAGTTTCCTGGTGTGTTTTCCTTTCTTTCATGACTAAAACCTGAGACATCACAGAGCAGGGTGATTTAACGGAGCTTGATTTAAAACAGTGGATTTTTATTTTAAAATATCATTTTAGGACAAAATGGACATTCAGGAACCCCAATGAACTTCTGGGTGGTTTTGGGGCACTGAAAGTAAAGGGGCCGAATAATTTTGCACGCCCCTTTTTTTTTTTCCAAAAGTTTAAAAAATCCAATAAATTTCGTTCCACTTACATTGTGTCCACTTGTTGTGGATTTTCACAAAAAAAATTTTAAAAAATTTTTTTCTTTAGTTTGAAGCCGAGATTTGGCAAAAGGGGAAAAATTTCAGGGGGGCGAATACTTTGCAAGGTACTTTAGCATAAATTGTCTAATAAATCTAGGTGCATAGCATAATTAAGGGCATAAAATCTAGTTTCAAGCCTAAATTTCGCGCAATCTAATTAGTGCATAGTAATCTAGGCCATATCATAATTTTAAGTGCATAGCCTAATCAACGATATCATAATCAAAAACATGGGTAACTAGGTGCATACTAAACTAGGTTTCATAGCAATAAACTTTCACAAGAAAATCTAGATGATCATAACTGGGCTAGCATAATTAGGTGTGCAAATTAGGGCAAAGCATAAAATTTGGGGCATGCATAATTTAGGCACATAGCATTATCTAGGTGCATAGCATAATCTAGGTGCATAGCATAATTTAGGCACATAGTATTATCTAGATGCATAGCATAATCTAGGTGCATAGCATATTCTAGAGGCATAGCATAATTTAGGCACATAGCTTATCTTAAAACTAGATAATCTAGGGGCATAGATAATCTAGGCACAAGATAATCAGGGGCAACTCATTTAGACATACATTCTAGATGCATAGATAACTAGGTGCTAGAGAAGACGATGCATAAAATAGGACATACATTATTAAAAGAAGCATAAACAGGGGGATCATAACTAGGCGCATACATAATCTAGTCGCATCGCATAATCAGTTCAAACAAATTAGGGGGCCTAGAAATCTTTGTGAAATTTGGGCATAATCTTGGTGAAAAAACCAGGGCCCCCTAAACTAGGGGGATAAATAATCTAGGGGGATAGCATAATTTAGGCACATAGCAAAATTTTTGGGAATAGCATTATCTAGATGTAAATAATCAGGGGCATAGCATAATCTAGAGGGAAAAAAAATTAGGCACATGAAATTACTAGATGCATAGCATAATCTAGGAAATGCAAAATCTAGGTGCAGGATAAATTAGGGATAGCATAATCTAGGTTCTAGATAATCTAGGGGATAGCATAATCGGAAAAAGCTAAACAGGGGCATATGAAATCTATGCATAGTGTAATCTAGGTGCATAGATAATGTAGGCAAAGCATAACTGGGTTTATAGAAAAATTAGGTGCATGGGATAATCTGGGGCAAGCATAATCTGGGCATAGCATAAACTAGGGCAAGCATAAACTAGGGGGATAGCATAATCTAGGGCTGCATAATCTAGGGGGAAGCATAATTAGGGCATATGATTATCTAGGTGCATTGTAAAACTAGGGATGCAAATGTGGCACATGCTATCATTGCTTGTAAATTTTATTGGCCACTTTTGGGCATTCGAATGGTCATGCTCGGTGTATTTTAAAGATCCAGTTTTGGTGTATTTTAAATTATTTTTTTAGAAATGGGCATCAAAAATTTTGAGGTGCAAAACACACCAAAAAATGTCCCCCAAGTTTTAAACAGACACTGTGAGGTCAATCCCCTGTCTTAGACAGATCTCCCCCTTGCCCCTTGAAAAGGGTTCCCCGATTGACAGGGATGAGCTCAAATTTTCTAAAAGGGGGAACATATTTTTTGCACGGCAGTGATGGGGCCCCCCTTTCATGGGTGACAGGGCCCCCGTGCCAACTTTATAATGCTATTTAAACCCCGAAGCGCTAAAGAGAACATGATGGGGGCCAGAGGGGTAAAATTGAATCTAGGGCCCAATGCAAAAAGTGGGAAATTGGGGCCCCTCCTACCTGTTTTATTTTAATTTGGTGTCTTCCCCATGTGGGGGGGCTTTGGGCGCCTCAGGTGAGGGGCTGGAGCAACTCCAAACCCCATAGCTACCCCCTGAAGGGGGGTAATTGTGGCCCCTGGGGGGGGAGGGGAAAAGGGGGGAAACCCCGTGATTTACACCTGACTAAGGTGACCCACACATTAGGGGGGAAAACTCATTTACCCCCCAACAAATTTCCCCCCCACCCCCATTGGCGAGGTGATTGATCCCCATAGGGTGATGGGAAAACAGCCCCCTGCCCCGGTACTCTTCCCCCCTTTAAAGGGGGGATTTCCATTTTTTTCATTACTTTAAAACTGTGGGAAAATGAAAAAAATGGCTATTATAATATATTGCTTTCTGATTTTGCTTCCTTTTTAGGTTTGGCTTTTTCTTTGTTGGACCAAGTCCCCTAGGTTACCGACCCCCCCTTCCCCGCTCAAGCCCCTTTGGATTTGACTTGTTTACGCACCAGGTGCTTGTTTATCTCTGTTACTGAAAAACGTTTTAAATCCTTAAAAACTTTGTAGAACCCTTTTCCGCTTTTTTTGACATTCCATCACCGATGTCCTTCAAACAGGTTCAGCTAGAAAAAGCAGAGCTGAAATGTCAGTCACTGCTGTAGAACTTCCCACAGCCTGAACAGGAAGTGTGAGCCTTAAGCTGTTGAACCACCCACAGCCTGAAGAGGAAGTGGGAGCCTAAAGCTGAAGAACAGCCCACAGCCTGAACAGGAAGTGGGAGCCTGAAGCTGTACAATTGTCCAGAGCCTGAACAGGAAATGGAAACCTAAAGCTTTAGAAAAGCCAATAGCCTGAACAGGAAGTGGGAGTCTGAAGCTGTAGAGCTGCCCACAGCCTGAACAGGACGTGGGAGCCTGAAGCTGAAGAACCACCCACAGCCTGAACGGGAAGTGGGAGCCTGAAGCTGTAAGATCATCCACAGCCTTAGCAGGAAGTGGGAGACAAAAGCTGTAGAACCAACCACAGCCTGATCAGAAAGTGGGATCCTAAACCTGTAGAACCACCCACAGCCTGAACAGGAAGTGGGAGCCTGAAGCTGTAAAAAAACCCACAGCCTGATCAGAAAGCGGGAGCCTGAGGCTATAGAACCACCCACACCTTGATCAGGAAGTGGGATCCTGAAGCTGTAGAACCACCCACAGCCTGAACAGGAAGTAGGAACCTGAAGCTGGCTGTGAAGAGCAAGCTCTGTGAAACAGCATGATGAGAACACCCCTTCAAGTATCAAAATCTTCAAGCATATTAAAGTACTACTTTCTTTGATATTTGCTGTCAGATAAAAGTCAGGACACCTCCATTCAAATTAGATGGTCATCAGGTCTCACCAAAATTGGTAGGTCCAGCCAATACTTATCTAATGTTCATGGCCACACTTAAATGAGTTCTCTCCATTTTATTACATGTTATGGAACTCACTCTTATCCAGAAATACTTGGCTAATATCCCTTTTGCTTCTTAAAGATTCAGTGAATCAGAAGCAAATTGAGGATTTGTTACATCCAATAGAGCTTCCCAGCTCCTTTCCCATAATGCCTTGTGATATGCAGATGCTTAGTAGACAGCAAAAGGGCAATTCAAAAGTCTACACACTGCATGGTGCTCTCCCCAAAGACAGATGTCCCCTTTCTGAGCCACTCACTGCCTCCCACTCAGCCAGCCAGTATCGCTCTGCTCTGCGCTGATGAGGGGCAAAACCCTGAAACAGTGTTGTATACAGATGAGTGATGCTGGCTTGGCTAAATATCCCTTTTGCTTTCTCAAGATTCAGTGAATCAGAAGCAAATTGAGGATTTGTTACATCCAATAGAGGGCGCTTGAGCTTCTCAGCTCCTTTCCATTAATGCCTTGTGATATGCAGATGCTTAGTAGAGGGCAAGAAGGCAATTCAAAACTCTACACACTGTATGGTGCTCTCTCCAAATACAGATGTTCCCCTTTCTGAGCCACTCATTGCCTCAAACTCAGCCAGCCAGTTCCGCTCTGCTCTGATGAGGGCAAAACCCTGAAACAGCGCTGCATGCAGGTGGGTGATACTGGCTTGGCTAATATCTCTTTTGCTTTCTCAAGACTCAGTGAGTCGGAAGCAAATTGAGGATTTTTTTTTACATCCAACAGAGGGCGCTTGAGCTTCTCAGCTCCTTTCCATTCATGCCTTGTTATATGCAGATGCTTAGTAGAGGGCAAAAAGGCAATTCAAAACTCTACACACTGTATGGTGCTCTCTCCAAATACAGATGTTCCCCTTTCTGAGCCACTCATTGCCTCAAACTCAGCCAGCCAGTTCCGCTCTGCTCTGATGAGGGCAAAACCCTGAAACAGCGCTGCATGCAGGTGGGTGATACTGGCTTGGCTAATATCCCTTTTGCTTTCTCAAGATTCAGTGAATCGGAAGCAAATTGAGGATTTGTTACATCCAATAGAGGGCGCTTGAGCTTCCCAGCTCCTTTCCCATAATGCCTTGTGATATGCATATGCTTAATAGAGACCAAAAAGGCAATTCAAAACTCTACACACTGTACGGTGCTCTCCCCAAAGACAGATGTTCCCCTTTCTGAGCCACTCATTGCCTGCCACTCAGCCAGCCAGTATCGCTCTGTTCTGCGCTGATGAGGGGCAAAACCCTGAAACAGTGTTGTATACAGATGAGTGATGCTGGCTTGGCTAAATATCCCTTTTGCTTTCTCAAGATTCAGTGAATCAGAAGCAAATTGAGGATTTGTTACATCCAATAGAGGGGACTTGAGCTTCTCAGCTCCTTTCCCATAAGGCCTTGTGATATGCAGATGCTTAGTAGAGGGCAAAAAGGCAATTTAAAACTCTACACACCGTACGGTGCTCTCCCCAAAGACAGATGTTCCCCTTTCTGAGTCACTCATTGCCTCCCACTCAGCCAGCCAGTATCGCTCTGCTCTGCGTTGATGAGGGGCTAAACCCTGAAACAGCGCTGTATACAGATGAGTGATGCTGACTTGGCTAAATATCCCTTTTGCTTTCTCAAGATTCAGTGAGTCAGAAGCAAATTGAGGATTTGTTTTATCCAATAGAGGGCGCTTGAGCTTCTCAGCTCCTTTCCCTTCATGCCTTGTGATATGCAGATGCTTAGTAGAGGCCAAAAAGGCAATCTCAAAACTCTACACACCTATGAGGTGCTCTCCCCAAGAAGAAATATTCCCCTTTATGACCTCCCAAAATGAAAAGTACCTCACCCAGGTTCAAAATAACTTTTATAGTGCATGAAATTCTAGAATCAAAAAAAACCATAACACATTCTTTTCGATAGGTGATAAAATAAGGCACAAAGTAACATTCATGAAACATTCATTTAAGTTATTCATAGAAAACCGAGAAACTCGATGAACTGATTCCATGGTCGCTTGGTCCCTGTAACAGTAACAAAATAGCCCAGAAAGAAACCGGAACATGATATCTTTGTAACAAAATAGAAAGGTTTCTCAGATCTATAGTCAGTACCTGAGCATTGGAGACCCCAGATGAACGTCTATAAAGGTCCCACCAAAAAAAAAAAAAAAAAGTTATATTGCCCTGCAATAGATTGTTTTAATGCCATAGAGGGTAAGGTAAATCTGAGTCAATACTACAGTGCTGAAAAGTAGCAACCAATGACGTGTACATTGAAGTAATCCCCAGTACAAGTGGGCGAAGGTCGAAAGGTCCAGTAATAGAGCATCATAGAGAACCATTCGTCTGCCTTGAGTAATGCTTTTGACTTCCCTTCCAGTCCCCGTCTTAGATTTTGGCCATTTTGTCCCTACTCAGATTTCATTTGTTCTCTAATATCGGATGGAAGGGTCTCAAACAAAGTGTCTTCTACAACAAGTCCGACTTTCTTCAAGGCCCTGCAGTCTCCAAGTTCTGGTGGCAAAGTTTCAAAATGGTTACCCTTAATATCCAGGTAAGATAGGACTACTAAGTTGCCAATTTTTGGTGAAAGAGTACTCAAGTTATTCTTCCCGATTTTTAAGGTCTTCAATTTCTTGCAGAAATACAGTTCGTCCGGCACGCTTTCTACTTTGTTGCAAGAAATTGAGAAATATTGTAAACTTTGGAGGACCCCGATCTCGGGAGGAATGAATCGAATATCGTTATAAGATAGGTCTAAGTATCGCAGTTTGTGGCATAAGAACAGGTGGGAGGGAAGCACCTCTATCTTGTTGTGGCTGAAGTAGAGTCGCTCCAAGCTCGAGAGCTTCTTTATGTGTTCCGGGATATAGGTAATTCTGTTGTACCAAAGCTTCAAGATGGTGAGTTTACGCAAGTGTTGGCCACTCAGTAATTCTTCGATGGACTTCAGAGTATTTTCTTTCAGATCCAGTTCTTGAAGAGCTGCAAGACTAAAAATGGCATGAGGAATGCGCTCTAAGTCACAGTGTATCAGCTCCAGGTCGGTCAAGTTGACCATCTTCTTAAGGTTGTTGAGCATCACCAGCTTGGTTCCATCATTATGGATACTCAACTTCTGGAGATGACCCGAAACGTCGACCGCTCCTTGAGGGATTTTCGATAAATTACTCTTGACAAACAGGATCTTCAGACTCTTCAGCTCCCGGAATGACTCGAGGTTTATGTTTTTGGATATATCGTGGCTCAAAGAGCCGATCAAGTAGAGCTCCTCTAAGTTTCTCAAGCAGTACATCCATGGCGGAAGCTCTCGGACGTCGTCGAACTTCACTCGCAGGATCTTTAGATTTTCTTTCAAGAAAGCCAGGGCGGCCGTATGAATTTTAACCGAGCACTGAGACAAGGACAATTCTTGAAGGTTATCGAGCTGAGCGATGGTGGCCGGTATCATGACATTGTTGATGATCTCCAGCTTTAGAGACTGCAGCTCGGTTATCTCGAAGACGGTATCTGGAAGACCGGAGAGCATGAACAATTGTATCTCCAGGCGGTTGTTGGCGTTTGTCTGTAACCTCTGCCTCAGCTTATCTGCCGTCCACTCGTTGTTTAAGTTCAATTGCTTTAGCTTATTTTCGCTTACTTCGGATAGGAAAACGGCAAATCTTTTGGAGTAGAGCGGGTCGTATTGGTCTATCATGTGAAACATGAAGGCAAAGTCATTCTTCACATCTGGGATATCGTCAATGCCGCTTTCTTGCCGAACATACTCGAAAGAATATTCCTTTAAGGAGCGATAGAACAACCAGTAGAGAGTATAAAGGCACGTCAGTCCGTAGACGCCAACAAAACACAAGTAACAGAAGGACAGTTTGGAAAACAAGTGGGCCATTGTGTGATTGCAGGAGAAGTTTCTGTATCCCGTCATATCTTGTATGTCGACATTACAGTCCACGGTGAATTGCACTTTGGAAACAAGGGCACTATTGTAGCAGATAATAATGAGGAATTTCAGAACTTTCAGTATGGTCTGACGCACATACATGGCGTAGAGAAGATCTCCTTCTTCCACATGGAGCCGGAATTTTTTCACTTTCTCGAACAAGGCTTTGGCTTGCTCTCCTTCTTTTTTATCCAGGGCTCCTGCCGTAGTTTTATCGACCACAAACTTCTCAGGTATGGATTTGAGCGATTGGGTTTTGACCAGTGGACTCTCCACAAGAGATGGGCTGGCAGTGTCTTTGTTCAGAGTATTCTTCCGGTTGTCCTTCTCCTCCGGCTCCTCGCCGGATACTTCCGACAAGGCTCGGGTTGTCCAGGGCGAGTCGAAACACTTCCCCAAAATGGATATAAAATGCTCGATTTTCGAGCTCGATCCGGGAAATTTAAACCAGAAGTTGCTACACACCATGAAAATTAAAGTGTGGATGAGAACCAGGTAAGGGAAATACTTGGCGTACCAATGAAGGGCGCGCTCGTAGCACATCTGGTTGATGAAGCTGTATTGTTGGAGATCCAAGTCCGTCTTTAAGCCCCTCATTTCCACAGTTCCGGAAGGAGTTGTTGGTTTAGGAGACGGAAGAGGAATATTAGTGACCACGGATGCATTATAGATGGAAGAGTTCTGAGATGGATGGACTCTCCTGGGCAGACAGATTATCTTGTCCTGCATGACCTGGGTATAAAGAACAAGAAACAGTTGTTATTATTCCCATAAAGTAAACCAATAATATGGTAATTTATATAATGCATTTCATGAAGTTCACCCTAAGAACTAATGTGATTGCTCTGTACAGGTTCAAGTGGTAATTTTAGTCCAAAGGATCTCAAAGGTTGTCCCACTCCTTATCTTTAAAGGGGTTGTCTCACTACATGGATTCATCTCACCTCAGTCCTGTTTTCTTAGTTTCACTTTGAATTCAGGGGTGTGTTTACTGGCTTCCACTAGGCTGCAGTAGGAAGCAGGTCTGTAGCTATAGCAACCAGTGCTATCAGCCCATTAGGAGAGATTTGAACAGGTCTGTAGCTATAGCACCAGTGTGGCAGCCTATCAGGAGAGATAGAACAGGTCTGTAGCTATAGCAACCAGTGCTGGCAGCCTATCAGGAGAGATTGAACAGGTCTGTAGCTATAGCAACCAGTGCTGGAAGCCTATCAGGAGAGATCAAACAGGTCTGTAGCTATAGCAACCAGTGTTGCCAGCCTATCAGGAGAGATTGAACAGGTCTATAGCTATAGCAACCAGTGCTGGCAGCTTATCATGAGAGATCAAAAGGTCTGTAGCATAGAACCAGTGCTGGCAGCTATCAGGGGAGATCAAACAGGTCTGTAGCTATAGCGACCAGTGCTGGCAGACTATCAGGAGAGATTGAACGGTCTGTAGCTATAGCAACCAGTGTGGCAGCCTATCAGAAGATATAGAACGGGTCTGTTGCTATAGCAACCAGTGCTGGCAGCCTATCAGGAGAGATAGAACAGGTCTGTAGCTATAGGGACCCGCGCTGGCAGACTATCAGGAGAGATTTAAAACAGGAACTGTAGCTATATGCGACCTGAGGAGCTGATGAGCCCATACAAGAGGGGATATCTAGGAATAGGTAGGACACTGGTAATGGACACATTATTGCAAAAGTGACTTGTTTTTGCAAGATCTTTAACATAAAAAGCAGCAATCCATGTAGTGAGACAACCCCTTTAAAGAGGTTGTGTGAGAAACCAAAAAGAAAAGAACATATACTGGAGGAATACCATGTATAAGCAGTACATCTATGTCTCATTACAGTGTTGAAACTACTTACAGACACTGTTATATTGCATAATAACGCCATGTTGGATCTTTCTACTCACTGGATTAGTGGACGGAGCTACAGTAGCTACCGTAGGCACGCTCTCTGAAAACTACATTTCCCACAACACCCTGCTCCCTCCCAGCTAAGCTATAGATTCTATATACAGTATTATATCTACAACAAATGTATTAATACAGTGGGGAAATCAGTAGAAAAGAGACTGTTTCAAATAAAAGTGAGCATATATATAGGTGTATACATTGCTATATACAGTATGAAAAATAAGTATTGGATACATTGGCGATTTTACAAAGAATGGAGAGGTCTGTAATTTTTATCGTAGGTTCACTTCAACTGTGAGATACAGAATCTAAAAAAAAATCCAGAAAATCCCATTGTAAGATTTTTAAATAATTAATTTGAATTTTATTGCATTAAATAAGTATTTAATCACCGACCGACCAGCAAGAATTCCGGCTCTCACAGACCTGTTAGTTTTTCTATAAGAAGTCCTCCTACTCTGCTCTCATTACCTGTATTAGTTGCACTTGTTTGAACTTGTTACCAGTATGAAAGACACCTGTCCACACAATCACACTCCAACCTCTCCACCATGGCCAAGACCAAAGAGGTCTAAGGACACCAGGGACAGAATTGTAGCCTTGCACAAGGCTGGGATGGGTGACAGGACAATAGGCGGCAGCTCGGGGAGAAGGCAACAACTATTGGCGCAATTATTAGAGAATGGAAGAAACACAAGATGACTCAATCTTCCTGGGACTGGGGCTCTTGCGAGATCTCGCCTCGTGGGGTCAGGAGGATTCTGAGAGAGGTCAGGAATCAGCCCAGAATTACATGGAATGACCTGAACAGGAAGAGGGAGCCTGAAGCTTTAGAGCCGCCCACAGCCTGAACAGGAAGTGGGAGCCTGAAGCTGTAGAACCACCCACAGCCTAAACAGGAAGTGGGAGCCTGAAGCTGTAGAACCACCCACAGTCTAAACAAGAAGGAGGAGCCCGAAGCTGTAGAACCGCCCACAGCCTGAGCAGAAAGAGGGAGCATGAAGCTTTAGAGCCGCCCACAGCCTGAACAGGAAGTGAGAGCCTTAAGCTGTAGACCTACCCACAGCCTGAACAGAAAGGGGTAGTCCTAAGCTCTAGAACTGTCCACAGCCTGAACAGGAAGTGGGAGCCTGAAGCTGTAGAACTGCCTACAGCCTAAACAGGAAGTGGGAGCCTGAAGCTGTAGAACCATTCACAGACTAAACATAAAGGGAGAGCCTGAAGCTGTAGAACCACCCACAACCTGAACAGGAAGTGGGAGCCTGAAGCTTTAGAACCACCCACAGTGAACAAGAAGAAGGAGCCTGAAGCTGTAGAACCACCCACAGCCCGAACAGAAAGGGGGAGCCCGAAGCTTTAGAGCCGCCCACAGCCTGAACAGGAAGTGAGAGCCTTAAGCTGTAGACCTACCCACAGCCTGAACAGAAAGGGGTAGCCCTAAGCTCTAGAACTGTCCACAGCCTGAACAGGAAGTGGGAGCCTGAAAATGTAGACCCGCCCACAGCTTGAACAGGAAGTGGGAGCCTGAAGATGTGGACCCGCCCACATCCTGAACAGGAAGTGGGAGCCTGAAGATGTACAACTGATCATCTGATCTCCAGGGCTCTACACAAACCTGTTTGCTGAGACAAAGAGCTACTGAGCTTTCTGTCATCAAACAGCTGATGTGAAGCTGCAGAAAACTGTAGGATTCGTGAAAGATTTCCTAAAAACGTGTTGGCCCCAAGGCTACGGCCATGTCTGGCTCCAACTAGGTTGCAGATATCATCTTGGAGGAAATGCCTGGATTGTTCTGGTACAAACTAAATGAACAGAAACCGAAGAAACCAGGTGAACGATTTCCAATGTTGTTTCTAGGGCGACCGCGAACGTCCGCAAGAAACAAACAAACTAATTACAATCTCAGATGTGAAGCCACAATGGAATTTCCTTAAATTATCCTCTCGCTGCAGAAAGTTCTAATGGAACAATAATTCAATTCAGATGGAAAGTAATGTTTAATTAGCTGGTTATCAGAGGTTTTCACATTTTATGGACATTTTCCCTACAATTACATAGCGGGGAGATCTGTAATCAGCGACATAAGCAGAAAATCAACATTTTTAACCCAAAAGTGGGAAACGATCCCAGAACGATAGGTTTCTCTGGCCGGAATCCATTATTGTTTTCAGAACTTTAGAGAAATGTTCACACAGGGCAGATTAAAGGGGTATCTCCCATCTCATTGATTAGCTTTAAACATGTAGGCAAAGGCACAGAAACATTCTTACCAAATACTACTCTGCTTTGATATTGTTTTCATTTAGGAGATACTGCAGGTTATCTACCCTGCTTAGTTACACGTAGCTTCCCAGCTTACCGACCACCCCTGTCCTTAAGCAGCTATGTCTTATCAGTTAGAAGGGCCTGGGTGGCTACAGCACAGAGATGGTTGTTAAGCTAGGAAACCAGGCAGGATAGATAACCTGCTGTATCTTTCAGAATTGAAATGTATTTGTCAAGAATTTTTATTTACCTCTGCCTAAAATATGACAGCTAATCGATGAGATAGGAATATCAATTAAAGGGGTTGTCTACCTGCCTTTTTTGTAAGCAAAAGTATGGCGCTGCGAATGTAAGAAATTGAAAAATCCATACTCACCTCTGTTATGACCTCTGTTCCAGCGATGCCGCTGATAGTCATCTCTATGAGTCTTCTGTTGTCTTCCGGCTCCTGGTGGTCCGCTGGTACTGCAGCTTCCGATTGGCTGCAGTGGTCACATGACATTGCCCAATGTTACCATTTGCTAGTGAAGGTCATTTATGGTGACATATGTCAGTGTCATGTGATCATTGCAGCCAATCAGCAGCTGCAGTGCACAAGAAGACAACGGAAGACCCAGCAAGAGGACCGGCAGCGGCATTGCTGGAAGGGAGGTCAGTACTGATGAGTATCTTTTTATTTTCTTACAGCCACAGTAACATTTGCTTATTTAACAAAGTGAACAACCCCTTTATAGGGATATTCCCATCTTATTGATTAGCTTTAATCATGTAGGTAAAGGTGAATAATCATCCTTACCAAATACATCCCTATTCTGATACTGCTTTATTTCAAAGATATAGCAGGTTATCTGTCCTGCTTGGAAACAAATGCTTTCTTACGTTATCAATCACCCCTAAGCTCTAGCAGATCATCTATATCTTATCAATAGGAGGGGGCTGGGTGTTGGTAACCTAGAAAACCATCAGGGTAGATAACCTGCTTACCAAATACATCCCTATTCTGATACTGCTTTACTGTAAAGAATAGCAGGTTATCTATACTGCTTGTTTACAAATTTTTTCCTAATTTATAGATCACCCCTAAGCTCTAGCAGAGAAGCTATATCTTATCAACAGGAGGGGGCAGGGTGTCTAGAGCACAGAAGTGGTTGGTAACCTGGAAAACCTTCAGAGTAGATAACCTGCTTACCAAATACATCCCTATTCTGATACTGCTTTATTGCAAAGATATAGCAGGTTATCTATACTGCTTGTTTACAAATGTTTTCCTAAGTTATAGATTACCTCTAAGCTCTAGCAGGTCATCTATATTTTATCAATAGGAGGGGGCTAGGTGTTGGTAACCTAGAAAACCATCAGGGTAGAGAACCTGCTTACCAAATACATCCCTATTCTGATACTGCTTTACTGCAAATATATAGCAGGTTATCTATATTGCTTGGATACAAATGTTTTCCAAAGTTATCGATCACCCCTAAGCTCTAGCTGCTCATCTATATCTTATCAACAGGAGGGGGCAGGGTGTCTAGAGCACAGAAGTGGTTGGTAACCTGGAAAACCTTCAGAGTGATAACTGCTTCCAATACATCCTATCTGATACTGCTTATTAAAGTTTTAAGAGGTATCTTCCTGCTTGTTTACAAATGTTTTCCTAAGATATAGATCACCCCTAAGCTCTAGCAGATCATTTATATCTTATCAATAAGATGGGGCTAGGTGTTTATAAGTACAGAAGTGGTTGGTAACCTAGAAAACCGTCAGGGTAGATTATCTGCTGTATCTATGAAATGAAGCAATATACAGTCATGGCCAAAAGTTTTGAGAATGATACAAATGTTAATTTTTACAAAGTCTACTGCATCAGGTTTTATAATGGCAATTTGCATATACTCCAGAATGTTATAAAGAGTGATCAGCTTAACAGCAATTAATTGCAAAGTCAATAGTTGCCTAGAAAATGAACTTTTTCCCCCAAAACACATTTCAACTTCATTGCAGGCCTGCCTTAAAAGGAGCAGCTACCATCGTTTCAGTGATTGCTCCATTAACACAGGTGTGGGTGTTGATGAGGACAGGGCTGGAGATCAATCTGTCATGATTAAGTAAGAATTACACCACTGGACACTTTAAAAGGAGGCTGGTGCTTGGCATCATTGTTTCTCTTCTGTTAACCATGGTTATCTCTAAAGAAACACGTGCAGTCATCATTGCACTGCACAAAACTGGCCTAACAGGGAAGAGTATCGCAACTAGAAAGATTGCACCTCAGTCAACAATCTATCGCATCATCAAGGAATTCAAGGAGAGAGCTTCCATTTGTTGCCAAAAAGGCTCCAGGGGCCCAAGAAACACCAGCAAGTGCCAGGACCGTCTCCTAAAAGTGTTTCAGCTTCGGAATCGGGCTCCCAGCAGTGCAGAGCTTGCTCAGGAATGGCAGCAGGCAGGTGTGAGTGCATCTGCATGCACTGTGAGGCGGAGACTCATGGAGCAAGGCCTGGTGTCAAGGAGGGCAGCAAAGAAGCCACTTCTCTCCAAAAAAACATCAGGGACAGACTGATATTCTGCAAAGGTACAGGGAGTGGACTGCTGAGGACTGGGGAAAGTCATTTTCTCTGATGAATCCCCTTTCCGAATGTTTGGAACATCTGGAAAACAGCTTGTTTGGAGAAGACAAGGTGAGCGATACCACCAGTCTTGTCTCATGCCAACTGTAAAGCATCCAGAAACCATTCATGTGTGGGGTTGCTTCTCAGCCAAGGGAATCGGCTCTCTAACAGTCTTGCCTAAAAACACACCATGAATAAAGAATGGTACCAGAATGTCCTCCAAGAGCAACTTCTCCCAACCGTCCAAGAGCAGTTTGGTGATCAACAATGCCTTTTCCAGCATGATGGAGCACCTTGCCATAAAGCAAAGGTGGATAAACTAAATGGCTCAGGGAACAAAACAGAGATTTTGGGTCCATGGCCTGGAAACTCCCCAGATCTTAATCCCATGAGAACTTGTGGTCAATCATTCAAGAGACGGGTGGACAAACAAAAACCAACCAAATTGTGACAAAATCAAGCATTGATGTGCAAGAATGGACGGCTATCAGTCAGGATTTGGTCCAGAAGTTGATTGAGAGCATGCCAGGGAGAATTGCAGAGGTCCTGAAGAAGAAGGGTCAACACTGCAAATATTGACTCGCTGCATTAACTCATTCTAACTGTCAAGAAAAGCTTTTGTTAATCATAATATGATTGCACTTGTATTTCTGTATGTGATAAAAACATCTGACAAACACACAGTAAAACCAGAGGGCAACAGATCATGTGAAAATATCAGATTTGTGTCATTCTCAAAACTTTTGGCCATGACTGTACAGAAATGTATTAGCTAAGAATGTTTATATGTCTCTGTCTACATGACCTAATACCCCTTTAAGTGCCCAGATCCACATCGTCGTCATTGGAAGGGGCTAATCCTCTTTGCAGAAATGTCAAGTTGTATGTGAGCAGGGTTCCAGAAATCGCTCCCATGTGCAGATTGTCATCGGAGGTTTTGCTGTTCACTCCTGACACGTGTGAAGGGAGCGTAAATCTCTGATCTGGACGCTATGGACAAAGGGGCCGGACGTCATCTTGTCTAATTTGGGAGCAGAAGGATGAAGAGGTTGTTGTATTGTAAGAGGATGTGATATATCCTCTGCAGCAGAACAAGGCGCTCCTCATAACAACCAAACTAGAAGGTTTTTGGCTCTGGGACTGGATCTTCTTCATATCAGAGCTGCCCCAGTCTCTATCCCCGTCACTCCCAGCCGCTAACGCTTCCACTTAGCTGCGCGCTGCCTTCATTTATAAAGCTATAAATCCTGACGGGAAGGCGCTGACGTCATCTTTGTCATTGCTTTAAACCAATTGCTAAAAATCATAAACAACTTGTTACATTTACCGTACATTGTGTCAAAGGGGCGGAGCGACAGCACAAAAAGTCCAGCCATGTTGTGCAAATGTGGATGTGAAGTTAAAGGGGAGCTCTCAGCACAGTGATCAGCTTTAAACATGTAGGAAGGTAAATGAAGACTATTACCAAATACATTGTTGTTCTGATTTTGTTTTCTTTCATAGTTTCTTCTGCTTGTGTACACAAGCTTACTTCGGTCACTGACCATCCCTTTCTGCTCTAGCAGTGGTCAGGATGGAGACATCACTCCCTGCTGTGTCCTATCAGCAACACAGGAGCTTTCTTATTACAAAAATTTAACCCTTTAGGGGCCTTTTACACAGCACAGGACAAATACCGGTCGGTTTATCCCCCTTCAAATAGACATGTTCATAATCCATCCGAAAACCGGTCGGAAGAATGGACAAGTTCTATTTCTTTCGGACTGCCAGAGGTCTGAAAAACCGCCGGGCATTTTCCATTAAGGTCCGTGTAAAAGTTTGTCAGCCGGTTTTCAAAATCGAAAAACAGTGCCGTGGGGACAAGGAATTAGAGCCCTGTAGCCTTCTCTCCTGCTGTCAGAATACTTCCATCACCAAAGTCCCTCTAACAGGCTGAGCTAGGAATGGCAGAGCTAAAATGTCAGTCACTGTGGTAGAACCACTCACAGTCTGAAGTGGAAGTGGGAGCCTGAAGCTGTAGAACCACTTACAGTCTTAACAGGAAGTGGGAGTCTGAAGCTGTAGACCCACCCATTGCAGGACCACGAAGTGGGAGCCTGAAGCTGTGCCCCCCACAGCCGGACGGAATAAAAGCTGAAGCTGTAGAACCACCCCACAGCCTGACGAAAGTAGGAGCCTGAAGCTGTAGAACCACCCCACCTGACGGGAAGGGGGACCTGAAGCTTAGAACCACCACACCCCTGAATAATGGGAGTCTGAAGTGAGAACCCCTTATGCCTTAACAGAAGTGGGACCCTGAAGCTTTTTCCCTCCCACAGTCTGAAGAGGAAGTGTGACCCTGAAGTGTAGTTTCCCCCAAGTCTGAAGGGGAAGGGGGACCCCGAAGTGTGATCCACCCATAGTCAAAAGGAAGTGGGAGCCCGAAGCTGTAGATCCCCCCAATCTAAACGGAAGGGGGACCCCAAGCTGTAGAACCCCAAAATTAAAGGAAGGGGGAGAAAGCTGTGAACCCACCCACATGAAACGGGAATAAAAGCCTGAAGCTGTAAAACCACCCAAAAACCTGAAAAAAAAAGTGGGACCTGAAGCTTAAACCCCCCCACAGCGGGAAGGAAGTGGGACCTGGGGCTGTGAAACTTCTTAAAAACAGGTGGGAGCCCCTTTACAGTAGATTTTCATTTTTACAAAATGCTTGTCAGGGGAGCAATAAAATTGAAAAAAAATCAACATCACAACCTGCTCGATTTCTCGCGCCATCGCCGCTCCTGGTGCAGCCACTGTTGTCATGATCAATGCGCACTTGATGCTGCAGCCAATCACCGGCCTCGGCGGTCATGCGCTGTTTATGCTGTGAACACCTGAGGGTATTTTATAACCTCCTCGACTGCTCAAGGGCTTTCAATAAAAATCCAAAATCCCTGTATTAGTATATTTCTTTATTGGAGGGGTTTTGCTGCAAACGAGCCCGGGGAAAAAGGGTGATCCATCCCCAAGCCCCATCACAAAAATGGTCCCTTTTGAGAAGGTATCTACCAGGCTTTAGTGTCCACCTGAAAAGGCAAAAAAAAAAATTTTTTAAAAAAAATGATCCTACAAGAAAATTTTATGATATATTTTAGTATAAACCATCACAGTCTGATAGGAACGGCCCCCAAACTGTCGGTCGAATGAAGATAGGTAGGCTTGCGCGACTCTCCATTCTTTCTATGGGATTTTTGGGGGTACAGCCCCCAAAAAAAGCGCTCCCCCCTACTGGGAAAAACCCAAGAAAATGGAGAACAAGCGCTCCCCTGTAGGAAATCCATAGAACGAATGGAGAAACCAGCGCCCCCCTGTATGGAACTCCTAGAAAGAATGGGGGGAACCCCAGGCTCCCCTGTACTGGGGAACCCCATTGACCCCAAAGGGAGAACAAGCGCTCCCCCCCCCCCCCGTACGGGAACTCCCCTAGAAGAATGGAGAACACAGCGCTCCCCTGTACTGGGAACTCCCATAGAGCAGAATGGAGAACACAGTGCTCTCCCTGTACTGGGAACTGCCATAAGAGGAGAATGGAGAACACAGCGCTCCCCTGTACATGGGAGAACTCTCATCGAACATAGATGGAGAACACAGCGCTCCCCTGTACTGGGAACTCTCATAGAACAGAATGGAGAAACACAGTGCTCCCTGTACTGGGAACTCCCATAGAACAGAATGGAGAACACAGCATCTCCCTGTACTGGGAACTCCATAGAACAGATGGAGAACACAGCGCTCCCCTGTACTGGGAACTCCCATAGAACAGAATGGAGAACACAGAGCTCTCCTGTACTGGGAACTCCCATAGAACAGAATGGAGAGTCATGCACAAGCCTGACTGGGAACTCCCGTAGAACAGAATGGAGAACACAGCACTCTCCCGTACTGGGAACTCCCATAGAAGAGAATGGAAAACACAGCGCTCCCCTGTACTGGGAACTCCCATAGAGGAGAATGGAGAACACAACGCTCCTCTGTACTGGGAACTCTCCTAGAACAGAATGGAGAACACAGTGCTCCCCTGTACTGGGAACTTCCATAGAACAGAGTGGAGAACACAGCGCTCCCCTGTACTGGGAACTCCCATAGAACAGAATGGAGAACACAGAGCTCTCCTGTACTGGGAACTCCCATAGAACAGAATGGAGAGTCATGCACAAGCCTGACTGGGAACTCCCATAGAACAGAATGGAGAACACAGCACTCTCCTGTACTGGGAACTTCCATAGAGGAGAATGCAAAACACAGAGCTCCCCTGTACTGGGAACTCCCATAGAGGAGAATGGAGAACACAACGCTCCTCTGTACTGGGAACTTCCATAGAACAGAATGGAGAACACAGCGCTCCCCTGTACTGGGAACTCCCATAGAAAAGAATGGAGAGTCCAGCGCAAGGGTGACTTGCCCTCTACTCTGAACTCTTTCGGGGCCCTTCCTGAGATAGGTGCGGGGCCTAGAGATAGGACCTGCCTTATCAGACATTGGTGGCATATTCTAGAGATATACTATTACAGTAGGTGGTGGAAACGCCCCTTTAATCTAGGAAACCATCTGTAAATAAACAGGGTAACCAGCTGTATATTTGAGAAGAAGCAAAATCAGAATAGCGATGTATTTGGTAACAATACATATTTAAAGTCAATCAATGAGATACAGTAGGAATACCCCTTTAAGCGCCCAGATCCGCATCATTATCATCAAAGGGGGCTAAGCCTTGGCTTTTTTTGGTGCAAAATCTACAGACATTATGGGAACAGGGTAACAGAGAGTCTATGGAGGGAACAACCCTTCAAAGAACTCAGGGTAGAGATAGATGGGATAAGAGAAGAGCGTCACTTTCATTGGTTACCTGCAATGTGCACCCGAACACCCCGATCATGAGCATGGCCACAGACAGGTAATCCGTGAACACGTCCCACCAGGGTTTGAGCACTCGGAAGGCCGGCTGCTGCTCCGAGAACTGGCGGAACTCAGTAACTGGAATCATCGTCCTGCAAGAGAGGAACAACAAGGATCAGCGAGCACAGCAAGGGCGAGGCGGACACGCAGACCCCCGGCCCCTCCCACGCAGACCCCCGGCCCCTCCACCGGGTCACCCAGCACTGAAGACAAAACACGGAGACCCCCGGCCCCTCCACCGCCTCCCCCAGCACTGAAGACAAAACACGGAGACCCCCGGCCCCTCCACCGGGTCACCCAGCACTGATGGCAAAACACGGAGACCCCCGGCCCCTCCACCGGGTCACCCAGCACTGAAGACAAAACACGGAGACCCCCGGCCCCTCCCACGCAGACCCCCGGCCCCTCCACCGGGTCACCCAGCACTGAAGACAAAACACGGAGACCCCCGGCCCCTCCACCGGGACACCCAGCACTGAAGACAAAACACGGAGACCCCCGGCCCCTCCACCGGGACACCCAGCACTGAAGACAAAACACAGAGACCCCCGGCCCCTCCACCGAGACACCCAGCACTGAAGACAAAACACAGAGACCCCGGCCCCTCCACCGGGTCACCCAGCACTGAAGACAAAACACGCAGACCCCCGGCCCCTCCACCGGGTCACCCAGCACTGAAGACAAAACACGCAGACCCCCGGCCCCTCCACCGGGTCACCCAGCACTGAAGACAAAACACGGAGACCCCGGCCCCTCCACCGGGTCACCCAGCACTGATGGCAAAACACGGAGACCCCGGCCCCTCCACCGGGACACCCAGCACTGATGGCAAAACACGGAGACCCCGGCCCCTCCACCGAGACACCCAGCACTGAAGACAAAACACGGAGACCCCGGCCCCTCCACCGGGACACCCAGCACTGAAGACAAAACACGGAGACCCCCGGCCCCTCCACCGGGACACCCAGCACTGAAGACAAAACACGGAGACCCCGGCCCCTCCACCGGGTCACCCAGCACTGAAGACAAAACACGGAGACCCCCGGCCCCTCCACCGCCTCCCCCAGCACTGAAGACAAAACACGGAGACCCCCGGCCCCTCCACCGGGACACCCGCATGCAAAACACGGAGACCCCGGCCCCTCCCCACGAGACACCCACCACGATGGCAAAACACAGAACCCCGGCCCCCACCGGTCCCCCACCCTGAGCAAAACAACGGGAACCCCCGCCCCTCCACCCTCCCCAGCACTGAGACAAACCAGAACCCCGGCCCCCACCGGCCCCAGCCGAGACAAACAGAAACCCCGCCCCTCCACCGGCCACACCCAGCACGAGCAAACACGGACAACCACGGCCCCCCCCCCCGCACGAGAAAAACCAACCAGACCCCCGCCCCCCTCCCCGCCCCAGGACAAAACAAAACACCGGACCCCCACCCGGTCACCACACACTGAAAAAAACACGGAGACCCGCCCCCATCCACCGGTCACCCAGCACTGAATGGCAAAACAACGGAGACCCCCGCCCCCTCCACCGGGCACCCAGCACTGAGGCAAAACACGGCCCCCCCCCGGCCCTCCACGGCACCAGAACTGGCAAAACACGGAACCCCGCCCTCCCCCCACCCAGCACGAAGACAAAACACGGAGACCCCGGCCCCTCCACCGGTCACCCAGCACTGAAAGACAAACACGAGACCCCCCCCCGCCCCCCGACCACACCGAGACCCCGCCCCCACGGGAAAACGAGAAAACACGGAGACCCCCGGCCCCTCCACCGCGTCCCCCAGCACTGAGGCAAAACAAGAACCCGCGGCCCTCCACCGGACCCCAGCATGAAACAAAACACGAGACCCCGGCCCCACCACCGGCCCCCAGCACTGAAAACAACCGGACCCCCACCCTCACCCACCGAACAAACCGACCCGCACCGGGAACCCGGCCCTCCAGGTCAACCCAGAGAACAACACACGGCCCCGGCCCCTCCACGGACAAAACACACCCTGATGCCAAACACGAGACCCCCCCCCTCCACCGGACACCCAGCACTGATGAAACAACGAGCCCGCCCCTCCACCTCACCCCACAGCAAAACACGGAAAACCCCCGGCCCCCCCTCCACCTCACCCAGCACGGATGGCAAAACACGGAGACCCCCGGCCCCTCCACCGCCTCACCCCAAAACAAAACACGAGACCCCCGCCACCACCGGCACCAGCAAGAGCAAAACACCGAACCCGGCCCCTCCACCGGGTCACCAGCACTGATGGACAAAACACGAGACCACCGGACCCTCCACCGGGACCCAGCACTGATGCAAACACGGGAACCCCCAGGCCCCCACCGCACTCCCCCACACGGAGACAAACACCGGGACCCCCGCCACCTCCCCCGACCAACCCAGCCGAGGCCCCCCACGACCCCAGCCCCTCCAACCACCCAGCACTAGGCAAAACTCGAACCCCCCCCCCCACGCAACCCACTGAAGACAAACACGGAGACCCCCGGCCCCCCACGGTAAACCACGAAAGACGCCCCCCCTCCCCGGGTCACCCAACTGAGCAAAAACCGGAGCCCCCCACCGCCCCCCCCCCCAGAAAAAACAACCCGGCCCCCCCGGCCCCCCACTGTGGAAACCAAACCCGGCCCCAAACACCCGACTGAGACCAAACCGCCCTCCCCGCCCCCCACGGGCACCCAGCACTGATGGAAAAACACAGAGACCCCCGGCCCCTCCACCGCGTCACCCAGCACTGAAGGCAAAACACGGAGACCCCCGCCCCACCACCGCCTCCCCCACCACAGAAGACAAAACACCGAGAACCCGGCCCCTCCACCGGGTCACCCAGCACTGAAGACAAAACACAGAGACCCCCGGCCCTCCACCGCCTCACCCAGCACTGATGCCAAAACACGGTGACCCCCGGCCCCCTCCACCGGGTCACCCAGCACTGAAGACAAAACACGGAGACCCCCGGCCCCTCCACCGCCTCCCCCAGCACTGAAGAAAAAACACTTCTACCCCGGCCCCTCCACCGGGACACCCAGCACTGATGCCAAAACACGGAGACCCCGGCCCCTCCACCGCCTCCCCCAGCACCGAAGACAAAACACGGAGACCCCGGCCCCTCCACCGGGTCACCCAGCACTAAAGACAAAACACGGAGACCCCCGGCCCCCCCACGGGTTACCCAGCACTGAAGACAAAACACGGAGACCCCCGGCCCCTCACCGGTCACCCAGACTGAAACAAAACACAACCCCGGCCCCTCCACCGGGTCACCCAGCACTGATGGCAAAACACGGAGACCCCCGGCCCCTCCACCGCACCCAGCACTGAAGACAAAACACGAGACCCCGGCCCCACCACCCCCCCACCCGAAGACAAACACGAGACCCCCGCCCCTCCACGGTCACGCACTGATGACAAAACACAGAGACCCCCGGCCCCTCCACCGAGACACCCAGCACTGAAGTCAAAACACGGAGACCCCGGCCCCTCCACCGGGACACCCAGCACTGAAGACAAAACACGGAGACCCCCGGCCCCTCCACCGGGTCACCCAGCACTGATGGCAAAACACGGAGACCCCCGGCCCCTCCACCGGGTCACCCAGCACTGATGGCAAAACACGGAGACCCCCGGCCCCTCCACCGGGTCACCCAGCACTGAGACAAAACACGAGACCCCGGCCCCTCCACCGGACACCCAGCACTGATAGCAAAACACGAGACCCCGGCCCTCCACCCGGGTCACCCAGCACTGTAGACAAAACACGGAGACCCCGGCCCCTCCACCGGGTCACCCAGCACTGATGGCAAAACACGGAGACCCCCGGCCCCTCCACCGCCTCCCCCAGCACAGAAGGCAAAACACAGAGACCCCGGCCCCTCCACCGCCACCCCCAGCACTGATGGCAAAACACGGAGACCCCCGGCCCCTCCACGGGGACACCCAGCACTGATCGCAAAACACGCAGACCCCGGCCCCTCCACCGCCTCCCCCAGCACTGATGGCAAAACACGGAGACCCCGGCCCCTCCACCGGGTCACCCAGCACTGAAGACAAAACACGGAGACCCCCGGCCCCTCCACCGCCGCCCCCAGCACTGAGGGCCAAACACGGAGACCCCCGGCCCCTCCACCGCCTCCCCCAGCACTGATGACAAAACACGGAGACCCCGGCCCCTCCACCGGGTCACCCAGCACTGAAGACAAAACACGAGACCCCGACCCTCCACCGCACCCACACTGATGGCAAAATACGGAGACCCGCCCTCCACCGGAACCAGCACTGAGCAAAACACGAACCCGGCCCCCACCCCCGCCCCCCACCAAACCCAAAACCGGCCCGCCCCTCCACCGGTAACAAAACAAAACACGAGACCCCCGGCCCCTCCACCGGTCCCCACACTGAAGACAAAACACGAGAAAAACCCGGCCCCTCCACCGGCAACCCACACTGAAGACAAAACACGGAGACCCCGCCCCCCCCACCGGGCACCCACACTGAAGACAAAACACAGAGACCCCGGCCCCTCCACCGCCTCCCCCAGCACTGGATGGCAAAACACCGAGACCCCGGCCCCTCCACCCGGTCCCCCAGCACTGATGGCAAAACACGGAGACCCCCGGCCCCCTTCCACCGGTCACCCAGCACTGAAGAAAAAACACGAGACCCCCGCCCCTCCACCGGACCCCAGCACTGAGGCAAAAACGAGACCCCCGCCCCTTCCACCGGCCCCAGCACTGAGACAAACACGAGACCCCCGCCCCTCCACCGGACACCCAGCACTGAAGACAAAACACGGAGACCCCGGGCCCCTCCACCGGTCACCCACACTGAAGACAAAACACGCAGACCCCCGGCCCCTCCACCGCGTCCCCCAGCACTGAAGACAAAACACGGAGACCCCCGGCCCCGCCCCCCTCCCCACACACTGAAGACAAACCGGAGACCCCCCGCCCCCTCCAACCGGGACAAAACCCCGCACTGAAAGGCAAAACACGGAGACCCCCGGCCCCTCCACCGTCCCCAGCACTGGCAAAAACGAGACCCCCCCCCTCCCCCCGCCTCCCCCAGCACTGAAGACAAAACACGGGGGACCCCGGCCCCCCCCACCGGCACCCGCATGAGCAAAAAACCGAGACCCCCCGGCCCCTCCACCGGAAAAAACCCCGCACGAAGCAAAACACGGGGACCCCGGCCCCCCCACCCCTTTTCCCCCCCACTGAAGACAAACACGGAGACCCCGGGCCCCCCCACCGGTACCCCCCAACCGAAGCAAAACACGAAGCCCCGCCCCCCCCGGGCCCCCCACTGAGCAAAAAACGAGACCCCCCCCCCTCCCCCCGGGCACCCCCCACTGGCAAAAAAACCCGGGGACCCCGGGCCCCCCCACCCCGGGTCCCCCAGACGGGAAAAACCCCA